>MCJB01053011.1:21284-42444 GCA_002018475.1 Nicotiana obtusifolia
GACTAGTTCCTACTTGTTGTCTTGATAGTTCATTGAGCGTCTTGCTTCTATCTTTTTGTTTTCTTATTTCCGCGTTTAATATTGCATCAGACACACCGAGCCATAATGAATTGGCCGGGCAAATGACGACACACCGAGCCATAATGAATTGGCCGGGAAAATGACGACACACCGAGCCATAATGAATTGGCCGGGAAAATGACGACACACCGAGCCATAATGAATTGGTCGGGCAAATGTTATCACACCGAGCCATGATGAGTTCGGCCGGGCAATGATGACGTATAAACACCGATTAGTCGGGTATGTAATAATAGTAATAATGGTATTAATAGTACAAGCCCAAGGAGGCATATGCTATTATAAAACTCGCAAAGGCGAGGTCATGATTATAGTTATGATATAATTATGAGCCCATGGAGGCATATTTATTGGTTGTGGTCCTATAAGGACGTATGTGCGATGATTGTATAAATGGAATGAATATATGATGAATGTATTTGAACGATATACTTAAAAGTAAGAAACCCACAGTAAAGCAGGTGTAAACTAATGAGATGAATACTTAATGCATTGGATATAATGAACCCGTATGAAAGTAACAGACTTGTGATAATGAAATATGTCTTGAATCTCTGAAATGATGGAAATGAGTTCCATAATGAATATGTTAAAGGTATGTTGCCCTCGGAGGTAAATCCTAGTATTCATGAGTTGTATACTCCTATTGTATTGTTATGTTATTGCCTTCAGTTATATATATTCCTGTCTTACATACTCAGTACCTATTTCGTACCGACGTCCTTTGTTGTGGACGCTGCATATCGTGCTGCAGGTCCTAATAGATTGACAGGTGAAGCTCCTCCTCCACAGTAGGCTACCATATCAGTCCAGCAGAAATAGCAAGGTTCATCTTTCGGACTTGCTATACTTGGGTATGCTTTTGTATAAATATTTTTGGGCATGTCGGGGTCCTGTTCCGACTAAGTATTTTGTATACATTCCATAGAGGCTCATTAGACAAGTTGTCAGTATGTATAAACAGGAGTTGGGCTATGTGTAATTATGTCACCTAGTTGGCATCATATGTATCGTGTGTATGGTTTTGTATATAGCCTAGTGGGTTATGTTGTGGCGAATGTATGTTTATATTATGGTATATTGCTGCGACAGGTAATGTCATTATAGTCGACAGGTATAATGTCATTATTGCCGTGTTGGCAAGTATGTGCACCTTACTAATAATAAGGGTAGTCATGTACAGGGTTCGCCGGTACTCTGCAAGCAGGGTTCGGTGCCCGGTCGCGGGCCCCCGAGGTTGGGTCGCGACAACAATAGTGGCACAGTTAAAAGTAATAATAAGACTAAAGAACCTCAGCATTGCAGCAGCAGTGAGAAATGAAGAAGATCAGAAAGAACAATCTGGCAAAGATCTAGATGAAGAAACAACTGCCCAGAACTTCCTTAATGTAGCTAAACAAGGAGATCTCTCGCCAACACAGATAGCTAAGGTGAAGTCAGCAACCAAAGGAAAGAAGAAATAAAACAAATACATCAACAATACCTCAGCAACTAGTGTTCAAACAAGAAGAGCTCTAACACACTCCAACTATCTATAATGGATGCAATCATTTGGAATATTAGATCAGTGAACTCAATTCAAGCTTTTGAAAGGCTCATCACATTGCACAAGAAATATCACTTTGAATTCATTGGCATTCTGGAACCAATGCAGCAAGCAAGAAAGATGGACAGATATAGAAGGAAGATTGGCTTCTCTCAAGCAGTGGCTAATGTCTCCAACAAAATTTGGGCCTTCATTGATGATATATATGAAATTACAATCCTGTATGACATGGTGCAGCAACTTACTCTGAAGCTTTTCCACACAGAAACACATGTAGAACTCATCCTCACACTAGTATATGCTAAGTGTGATCCAATAGAGAGAATAAAACTTTGGGACTCCTTGTATGCCATGGCTCAAGACATGACAGACCCATGGCTGGTTGGGGGAGATTTCAATGTGATATGGGATGAAGAAGAAAAACTTGGAGGTTTACCAGTACCCCTCAATGAAGTAGATGACTTCAGACATTGCATCAACACCTGTAACCTTGCTGATCTTGGCTTCAAGGGCAGTATTTTCACATGGTGGAATGGTAGAGGAGAAGAGGATTGTATCTTCAAAAGGTTGGATCGATGCCTTGCTAGCATGGAATTTCAGCAATGTTTCCCAAGGCTGGAGGCCACTCATTTTTCTAAAATTGTCTCAGATCACAGTCCTCTCCTACTAAAGTGTGACATTGAAGCAATGCCAATAAAAAAGCCTTTCAAATTTCTCAACTTCTGGGCCAAACATGATTCATTAAAAGCAGTGGTGAGAGAGAATTGGCAAGCAGATTTCTATGCTGACCCCTTCATCCTTTTCAATTAAAAACTCAAGAAACTCAAAAAGGCACTGTCACTCTAGAGCAAAGCAACATATGGAGATATATTTCAAAACAGTGCAAGCATGGAGAAGGTGGTTCGTATTCATGAAAAACAGTTTGAGGAAAGACCAACTCAGCAGAACAGAGAAAGATTACAAAAGGTGCAAGCACAATTAATCAGACATCTAGCAATAGAAGAAGAATTTTGGAAACAAAAAGCAGGCATGTCATGGTTCAAGGATAGAGACAGAAATACCAAATTCTTCCATGCCCAAGTAAATGGTCGAAGAAAAATATTACAGCTGAGGAGGATTCAGAATATATCTGGCAACTGGATTGAAGAAGAGGAGCTAATTGTAGAAGAAGCCATCAATTTCTACAAAGAGCAGTTCACTGAAAGCACAACCCTAACAGATTTCAGCATACTTAACAGCATCCCCTTTTTGATAAGCTTGGAGCAAAATACAGAACTGATCAAATAGCCAACCCTAGAGGAAGTAAAACATGTTGTCTTCTGTCTAAATGGAGAGAGTTCGGGAGGACCAGATGGTTCCACAGGTGCCTTCTATCATTCTTGCTGGGATATCATTGGAGAAGACATCTTTAACATGGTTAGGGCATTTTTCTCAGGGAGGCAGCTACCAAAATGAGTGACACATACAAATTTGGTACTCCTCCAAAAAAAGAGGGAGATGGTAACTTTCTCTGACATGAGGCCAATAAGTTTAAGCAACTTCATCAAAAAAATCTTCTCAAAGAGGTTGGTGGAACTGCTGCCTGCACTGATCTCCCCAGAGCAAGCAGGTTTTATCAAAGGAAGGACCATAGTTGAAAATGTTCTCCTAACACAGAAAATCATCACAGACATTCGACTAAGAATAAAAGCAGGGCCAAATGTTGTTATTAAACTTGATATGGCAAAAGCTTTTGATCGACTATCTTGGTTATTTCTGACAAAAACACTAAGAAAAATGGGATTCAGTGAGGCCTTTGTTGGACTGGTGTTTGATACTATTGGAAACAACTGGTACTTAGTGCTCATCAATGGATAGTCACATAGCTTCTTCAAATCAACAAGAGGTGTCAAGTAAGGTGATCCAATATCACCTACTTTGTTCATTCTTGCTGCTGAAGCTCTCTCAAGATGATTGAATGCTCTGCACCTAAACTTGTACTTCTGTCGCTTTGGTCTGCCCAAGTGGACTCCAAAAATAAATCACCTATCATATGCAGATGACACAATCATATTCTCTTCTTCTGATGCCACCTCCTTACAATTGATAATGGAAGTCTTGAATGCATATGAGGCAGCATCTGGGCAGATGGTTAACAAAAATAAATCTGCTGTATATATGCATCACTCTGCCAACTTTGATGTGGTTACAAAGGTGGAAAGAATCACTGGAATAGGAAGACAAGATTTTCCTTTCACATATCTTGGCTGCCCCATCTTCTATACTAGAAGGAAGATGATGTATTACCAAGGCCTTATCCATAAGGTACTAGATAAACTGCAGTCTTGGAAAGGAAAACTGCTTTCAATAGGAGGCAGGGCAGAGTTGATCAAGCATGTCCTTCAAAGCATGCCTATACATCTACTCTCTGTTGTTATGATGCAATATTAAAACGTGCAAAAAAGAAAACAAAACATAGAAGCAAGATGCTCAATGAATTATCAAGACAACAAGTAAGAACTAGTCTACTTACCTTCTTGATGAATCAAGGAGTACCTATACTATACGAACGACCCTCAAGACAACAATTGTCTTGCAATTTGTTCGATCAAACCAGGAACGAGTTCAATTTTGAATCACACCAAAATTGGACAAGTATCACACATTTTTGGAGAGCACAAAGGCTTGGCCGAAATTATATTCAATATAACGTCAAAGGTACTAAAAATAATGAAGTCTTTAGGCTTATATAGAATGAGCCTTGTCCTAAGCTAACTAGGATCAAAAAATTAACAAAAAGGCCACGATTTGGCTAAGTTTAAATAATAGTCACGCAGGACCAAACTAGTAAGAATTAATGTCTTCAATAACTACACAATAATACAACATAAACACAAATGTACATCTTCAACTTCTAATTTCGTCCATAGCCAAATTTGTGAATGCTAGAACGCTTGGTTCTTCTCCAAGGCTAACCAGCGCCTTTTCTTGTCGTATCCACCATTGATGGCATGAACGTAGCTTGATTAGATTGACCTGCATCATTCTCCACTTCTTGAGAAGATTTCGTCCTCAAAATCGAACCATCTTCATCTTTCGAAGCAACACAAGGAGTCAGGTCAGTGACATTGAATGTCTTAGAAACAGTATAATCATTAGGCAGATCTATGACATATGCATTATTATTGATCTTCTGCAGCACTTGAAATGGTCCATCTCCTCGCGGAGCCAACTTCCCTTTCTTATGGTTCGGAAATCGTTCCTTGCAGAAGTGCACCCAAATCCAGTCACCTCTCTTTAAGTCCAGCTTTTCCCTTCCTTTATTCTTCTTGACCGCTACCTTTTCATATGCATCCTCCAAAGTTTTCCTCACCTTAGCATGCAATTCGAGCAACGTGGCTGCCATATTTTCTCCATCAATGCTAATAACTGCATCTCTCGGCAAAGGAACAAGATCAAGTGGTATAAAAGGGTTAAAACCATAAACACATTCAAATAGAGTAATGCTAGTCATTCGATGAACAGTTCTATTATATGCAAACTCCATAATACGTAATCAGTCAACCCAAGTGCCGAACTTCCCTTTGGTCAAAGCTTGGAGAAGAGCTCCCAAGGTGCGATTAACAACCTCAGTTTGACCGTCAATTTGTGGATGATGTGATGTAGAAAACAACAATTTGGTGCCAAGAGCACCCCACAAACACTTGCAAAAGTGACTCAAAAACTTAGCATCCCTATCACTAACAATAGTTCGAAGCACACCATGCAACTTTAATACATTAGCAATAAACATAGAAGCAACATGTTGTGCATCATCACATTTTTTACAAGGAATGAAATGAGCCATCTTAGAAAACTTATCAACAAACACATAAATGCTTTCATGACCACCTCGAGATTGCGGCAGCCCCATCACAAAATCCATCGAAACATCTACCCAAGGTCTAGTAGGAACGGGTAAGGGAGTATACAAACCATGATTATTTGACCTAGACTTAGCTCTTTTACACTCAAAACACGCTCCACATACTCTCTCTCGACATCTCTCCTCCTCTTAGGCCAATGTAATTGTTCCCCTAATATAGCTAAAGTCTTATCCACCCCAAAGTGTCACATCAAACCCCCACAATGCACCTCACGTACCAACAACTCTCCCCTTCTTAAAAAGGTCCCATCATGCCACTGATACTTCTCAACCCGCTGCCCACTAGTTATGGCATCACACACACTCTTATGTTTAGGGTCATGCTAATACATAGACTTAATACTATCAAAACCCATCGACCTAGATGCTAACGTGATAGCCAAAGCAAACTTCCTAGATAGTGCGTCAGCTACTACATTCTCCTTTCCCTTCTTGTGATGAATTACGTAAGGGAAACTCTCAATGAACTCAACCTACTTGGCATGTCGTTTATTTAGTTTCTCTTGACCTTTAAGATGTTTGAGTGACTCGTGATCACTCCTAATTACAAATTCCTTAGGCCATAGGTAATGTTGCCAATGAGCTAAAGCTCTCGCGAGGACATACAACTCTTTGTCGTACGTAGAGTAATTTCAGGCATCCCCCTTCAACTTTTCACTGAAATAGGCTATAGGCTTCCCATCTTGCATAAGAACACCTCCAGTTCCCACCCCCCTCCCCCAAGCGTCACACTTAATTTCAAACTCCTTACTAAAATCAGGTAATTGTAACAACGGGGCAGAACTAAGCCTACGTTTCAACTCTTGGAAGGCACCCTCTTGCGGCTCCCCCCACACAAAAGGTGTGTCTTTTCTCACCAACTCTGTGAGTGGTGCAGCTATGGTGCTAAAGTCTTTAACAAAGCGTCTGTAGAAACTAGCTAGTCCATGGAAACTTCTAACATGCAAAACAGTAGTAGGAGTAGGCCAATCTCTAATAGCTTCAACCTTAGATTAATCTACTTCAACACCATTAACACTTACAACAAATCCCATAAATACAACTTTCTCTACACAAAAGGCACATTTCTTGTAATTAACATATAACTTTCGGCTCTTAATACTTCAAACACTTGCCTTAAGTGATCAACATGGTCATACAAACTTCGACTATAAATCAGGATATCATCAAAGTAGACAACCACAAACTTATTAAGAAATGGTTTAAGCACATGATTCATTAATCGCAAGAACATACTAGGTGCGTTGGAGAGCCCAAAAGGCATCACCAACCATTCATATAGACCAAACTTGGTCTTGAATGCAGTTTTCCACTCATCACCCAGTTTCATATGGATTTGTGGTAACCGGACCTAAGATCAATCTTAGAAAACACACTTGAACCACATAACTCATCTAGCATGTCATCTAACCTAGGGATAGGATGACGATACTTTACCGTTATCTTGTGGACGGCTCGGTAATCAACACACATCCTCCAGGTGTCGTCTTTCTTTGGAACCAAGATCACGGGTACGGCACACGGACTTAGACTCTCTCGAACTAGCCCCTTAGTCAATAGCTCATCTACTTGTCGTTGCAACTCCTCAACATCCTGTAGATTGCTTAGATATGCGGGTTTGTTCGAAATTTGTGACCTCGGAACAAAGTCAATTTGGTGTTCTATCCCCCTCAATGGAGGTAGTCCGCTCGGCATCTCCTCGGGAAACATGTCCATATATTCCTGCAAAACATCATTAACAACACTAGACAATGGGTGAATGTTAGTAGAAACTTCATCGTCAAACTCAACCAAATCAGCTCCCTTATCTTCCTCAATCTCATCGTCACGCTCCACCTCACAAACAGTACCATCATGTTCAGGTCTTAAGGTAGAACCATCACTAGTTCCTTCCCTGGCACTCTTCCAAGTACTAGCGGTTCTTTCAAGGTTCTCCACTCGGATACTAAGTGCCCTTACTTCAGCCCATAGCTCGGCTAAAGTAATGTCAGTCACAACCTTTTCACCTTCCGTAGCCATGTACTTGCAAAAGAAACAAGACTAGAGAATGTTCTAAGGTTAGTTAAAATACTCTCTTTCACTTTTGAATGACTCTCGGGTTCACTCAAATTTCGAGTAGGATTTCGCACTTGTCTTCAAATTGGCTTCCTCTAATTGATCAAGTTCCTTAGAGACCTTTCAAGTTCAATAGTTTTCTTCGGGGTGAGTGAAGTTATGTGACCTGATAGGCGGACAGCTTTTTAAGTGAGCACAAGAAGCCAAGAATTATCTACGAAAGTGGAAATTCTGAGTTTTAGCACGAGGTCCTACTAGCTCAAAGATTATTAATTACTTAAGTAGGAAATTACCTAAGAATTACTAATTAGAATTAGTGTAATTAAGAAAGACTTTTGAATTAGTGGAAGGAGGAAGTTTTAGAAGCTTCCCCCTTTAGTTTGAACAAGACAAATCCCCTCTCCCTAACCCTTAGGAATTCGCTCCCCCCCCCCCTTTTCCTTTTCCAACCAAATTTCGTCCCCCTTCTCCTTGTCCAACTAGGCTTTCAACTTCTTGAAACTTCTCCCCTTTGGATTAGGAGTTGTTTCCTTCTTGGACTAGAATTAGGGTTTCCTATTCTCCTCCTTTCTCTCCCAAATTCGGCCCTCTCTCCTCTCTCTTTACACGTTTACAAGACTTCCAAAAACTATCAAATTATTGTTCAAGAACTTAAAGAATTCAAGGAATACTTGTCAAGAACGTTTAAGGATTCAAGAACCTCTTTAAGAACAACATAAAACTCTTCAAGAACTACAATTTTAACTCCAAGAACTTCAAGATTCTTGAGTTACACGTGTATACCTTCAGAACAACAACTTCGATGTTCAAGAACTTCAAGATTTTTTCAAGATTCAGTCGTGCACCTTCAAGATTCCAACTAGAGTTTCAAGATTTCAAGATTATCGGTTTCTAACGATCAAGAACTTCAAGATTTTGTTCAAGAACGTTTCTTTATCAATTAATTTTCAAGACTTAAATCCCTAGATGATTTAACAACTTCAATCAACTATCAACTTTCGATTTTTCTTTCTTCTTTTTCTTTGTCACAATTTTTTTCTTTTTTTTCTTTTTTTTAATTATCAAAAAAACAAAATTTAAGACAAAGAACCCAAAACTAAGGCACGAAGAACAGGATCGGGATTGTAAGAACAAACCCTTTCCGAGCTCTGATACCAACTGATGCAATTTTTTTTTTTGGTAAATAAGTCTTTTATTATCTTTAAATATCAAGCTTTACAGAGATGGAGGGGGACATGAACCTTACCTCCCCAACAAAATACAAGTACCTTGTTTTAAAAAGGTTCTTCCTTTGATGATGCAAATAAATTTGATCAAGTGTTATCAATGCCATCTATGAACAAGACAAGAAAAGGCGTTGGTTAGCCTTGGAGAAGATCCAAGCGTCCATAAATCTTGCTATAGACGAATCTTATGTTGAAGATGTATATTTGTGTTTATGTTGTATTATTATGTAGTTATTGAAGACATTAATTCTTATTTGTTTGGTCCTGCGTGACTATTCTTTAAATTAGCCAAATTGTGGCCTTTTTGTTAATTAGTTGTTTCCTAGTTGATTTAGGTTAACTAGTTATTCTTTTCCTAGTTGATTTAGGTTAACTAGTTATTCTTTTCCTAGTTGATTTAGGTAAAGGCTCATTCTATATAAGCCTAAAAACTTCATTATTTTGATACCTTTTTGACATTATTATCAATCAAAAACCGGCAGCACATTGCTCCCAAAATCGTGTGAATTAACTTGTCCAATTTTGGTGTGATTCAAAATTGAACTTGTTCCTTTGTTTGATCGAACAGTTTGCAAGACCATCGTTGTCTTGAGGGTTGTTCGTATAGTATAGGTACTCCGTGACTTCATCAAGAAGGTAAGTAGACTAGTTCCTACTTGTTGTCTTGATAGTTCATGCTTCTATCTTTTGTTTTCTTATTTCCGCGTTTAATATTGCATCATTTGATGTACAAAAAATACAAATTGTGTCCGACCTAGGTTGATGGGATGACTATCTGTATTGTGATAGGTAGTCATATGTACAAAAACAAGGTGATATATGTCTAGGTAGACCTTGCTAATTACCTGCATTCCTAATCCTAATGTTAGAGTTGTCTTCCTTGATTTGTCAAATGGTCTTTTGTCGAAGAGTAAATACTGATTGCTAAGTGAAGTGTGTATCCTTCCTTTTGGTTGCTCTGTGAAGCTGTTCCAGTTTCCTTGGCAGAGTGTGGGTGTATGATATGTCCTTGTCTGTTTGAGAAAGCTCTGCCTCTTGTGAATGTTGCTGTGATTTTTGCGATCCTTGCTTATGGTTGTTGCCCCTCTGTTCATCCTTGTGCTCTTGTTCTGTGAATTGTGCTGTTGTTTTCCTGCGATGAAAAGGTGATTTGTCTTGTAGCTTTCCCATTGATAGTTGTCCTGCAGTGGCTGTTTTCTTCCATACTTGCTGGTGATAGTGCCTTGTATTCTCCATTTTGTTGTTTCCCTGTTGACATAGTTCCTACTGGTGCTATGCTGCTTCTGGCTGGTAGTTCTGCATCTGCTGTGGCTTGTGGGAGACTGGTGCATCAATATTTGCTGGATTGCTTTTTGCTTATCAGGATTCCTGCTTATGTTTGTGTCCCTCTTGCTGCTGAGTTTCTGCTTGCTGCTTTGCTGATCATTTTTCCTGTTTGTATTGAGTTTTTTGTTGCTGCTAAGATGTTTCTTGCTGCCTATTCTGTCCCTGTTGGTTCTTGCTGTCCCAGATATGCTGGATTGCTTGTTGATGTTCCTTCTGATGGTGATAATGCTGATGGTTGTCTGAAATTGTACTGTTTGTGTCCATGAATGTTTATCTGCTTCCTGCTGGTTGATAAGATGACTGTGGTTGCTGAATTGCTTCTTGATGTTCCTTCTGATGGTGATGATGCTGATGGTTATCTGATGTTGTACTGTTTGTGTCCATGAATGTTGATCTGCTTCTTGCTGATTGGTAAGATGATTGTGGTTGCTGGCTTTGCTTCTGCCTGTGTGCTTTGTAGCCATTTTGTGTGTTTTGCGTTGGATTCTGGGTTGGGTGTGCTGTGTTTTCCAGTTGTCTTCTCTGTGGATTATTTTGTTTGCATAGAGGTTAGGTGATTGATGCAATTGCAGTAGAATGAGCACCTGTGGTGCTAATACCACACAATGCAATTGCGCCAATAACCTTATTCTATGACGATAGTTGTTTGTGCTGTTGGGGGGGTCTTTATTTCTGGTGTGTTTTTGCTCTTTACGGATGTTCCTGTTGTTCTTTTCCAAGCTGGTACTGTGTTTCTTTTTTGCTGGCTGCTCACTAATGTTCTCACTTTCTTTCATGTTTTTGCTACCTTTTCAAAGCTGTTGTGCTCTTTCCTTTGCTGTGTTTTTGTATCTTTGAGTGTCTTCTTGCCACCATGCTTCTGGAATTGCCTGTTTTTGCTGGATTTGTTGCTTCTCTTATCAATTTGATCCTTCTTACAGTGCTCCAACTTTGTGGTTCCTTGGTAGGAAAGTGTCTTCTGGTCTGCCTCTGATGTTCTCTGATTTCCAGTAATCAGTTGACTACAATGTGTGTTTGAGTCAGCTGATCTTTGTCTTATGCTTCTCCTTTTGATTAGCAGGTGAATGGTGTTCGATTATTCCCACTGAGCTGCACAATCTGTTGGTGAGCTGGGCAGTTTACTGAATCCTGAGGTTGTTGCTGTGCTTGAACTGTTGTTTTCCACTGACCCGTGCATTTCTCTGTTTTTGCTGTTTCTTGTTCTGCCTCTGCTGCTGTCTGGTTCTCAGGAACTGATGCAATATTAAAACGCGGAAAGAAGAAAACAAAAGATAGAAGCAAGACACTCTATGAATTATCAAGACAACAAGTAGGAACCAGTCTACTTACCTTCTTGATGAAATCAAGGAGTACCTACACTATACGAACGACCCTCAAGACAACAATTGTCTTGCGTATTGTTCGATCAAACAAGGAACAAGTTCAATTTTGAATCACACCAAAATTGGACAAGTTAAGTCACACATTTTTGGAGAGCACAAAGGCTTAGCCGAAATTGTATTCAATATAATGTCAAAGGTACTAAAAATAATGAAGTCTTTAGGCTTATATAGAATGAGCCTTGTACTAAGCTAATGATGCTATATAAAATAAAGTTGCTTTGATACCAACTGATGCAATATAAAACGCAGAAAACAAGATAAAGGAATAGAAACAAAATGCTCAATGAACTATCAAGACAACAAGTAGGAACTAGTCTACTCACCTTCTTGATGAAGTCATAGAGTACCTATACTATACGAACAACCCTCAAGACAATGATGGTCTTGCAAACTGTTCGATCAAACAAAGGAACAAGTTCAATTTCGAATCGCACCAAAAATTGGACAAGTTCAAAGCACACGAGTTTGGAGCAAAGTTGCTGCCGATTTTTGTATTGAATATCAAACTTAGGTTCTGAAAATAATGAAGTCTTTAGGCTTATATAGAATGAGCCTTGTCATAAATCAACTAGGAAACAAATAACTAACAAAAAAGGCCACAATTTGGCTAAGTTTAAAGAATAGTCACGCAGGACCAAACAAGTAAGAATTAATGTCTTCAATAACTACACAATAATACAACATAAACACAAATGTTCATCTTCAACTTCTAATTTCGTCCATAGCAAAATTTGTGAATGCTTGAACGCTTGGCTCTTCTCCAAGGCAAACTAACGCCTTTTCTTGTCCTATCCGACATGCTACCCGCTTCTTCCATCATTGCACAATGATAGCATGAATGTAGCTTCTTAAAAGACATGATCGTAGCTTGATCAAGTTGGCCTGCATCATTCTCCGCTTCTTGAGAAGATTTCGTCCTCGAAATCGAACCATCTTCATCTTTCAAAGCGGCACTACTTGCAACACAAGGAGTTAAGTCAGAAACGTTGAATGTCTTAGAAACACTATGCTCACCAGGTAGGTCTATAACATAGGCGTTATTATTTATCTCCTGCAACACTTGGAATGTACCAACTCCTTGCGGGGCAAACATGTCCACATATTCCTGCAAAACATAATCAACAACACTAGGCAAGGGGTGAACGTTAGTAGAAACTTCATCATTAGAACTCAAGTAAGCACCCTTATGAACTAGGCAAATTAACAATTTAGAACGATCATTACCTCACAAATACTCATCCGGTTGCATCATAGCACAAATATTATCTGGCATGGTCGATGTGCTAGCAAGGCTCACGGCTTCGGTTTTGGTCTCCATTGGAGCCTTAGCTCTAGCCACCTCTTTCAGCTCCCGTATGCGCTTGTAATAATCACTAACCTATTTTGGTGTCAAGGGCTTAAGTACATAACTCTTGCCCTCCAGCTTGGCCATATAAGTGTTGACCTTTCCATCATGATCAACACACCTATCAAACTGCCAAGGCCTGCCCAACAATAAATGGCACGCCTGCATAGGCACTACATCGCACAAGATTTTATCTTGATAAGCCCCCACCTTGAACTTAATAAGTGCCTGCTTTACCACCTTCAACTCACCTCATTCACTTAACCACTGCAACTGATAGGGATGGGGATGTTTCATCGTAGGTATATCAAGTTGAGTCACTAACGTGTGGCTCACTACATTAGTGCAACTACCTGAATCAATTATCATCGAGCACACCTTTCCTTTCACCCTACATCTAGCATAAAACAATTTCTCACGTTGCACATCTCCTTCCTCCTTTACGCTCATAGTACTCAAGTTCCTACGCACCACTAAGAACATATTCACTCCCTCATCTTCCAACTCCTCTTCGTTGCACTCAACCAATTCCGTCCCCTTATCTTCCTCAATCTCATCTTCACTTTCTATCTCACACACAGTACCATCATCAAGAATTAGCATAGTCCTCCGTGTAGGACAATCCTTAGCGAAATGTCCGTATCCTTTGCATTTATGACATTGAAAGGAAGATGCCCTAGGCAAGTTGAGTTGAGTTTTAGAAATACCTCCAGACCCCTTAGGATCAGATTTAGGTGTCGCGGCTTGGGTTGGTTTCTTAAGATCTCGGCTTTGGCTTGCTCCCCCAGTGTTTGGTGTTTTCCACTCTTTGTTTCGACGTATGGAAGTGGAATCGGAACCCCCTCTATAGCGAGCTGCTCTGCTTTCTTTAATCATCTTTTCAACTTCAATAGTAGCTATGAACACATCATGAAAAGCAACAAATGCATGTAGCCTCAACTGATTGGAGATATCATCATTCAACCCATTCTTGAAGCGGATGATAGCCTCATCTTCTCTTCATCTTCCATGTCAAGTGATAGACGGATTTTCTCGAAGTCATCATAGTATTCTTCCACGGACTTCAACCCTTGCTTCAAGTCATACAACCTCCGTAACTGCTCTTGCTTGTGCCGTGGGTTTATATACTTATGGGTCATTATTTGCTTCAATTCCAACCATGCTATGCATGCAGGCTGGTTATGTCTAACTCTGGATCTTTTCTCAGCCTCCCACCAAGTAGAAGCATAAGACTCGAAAGCAACAATGGCATATGTAGCCTTCTTTTCCTCAATCATATCATTTATTTCAAATATCTGTTCAACTTGACGTTTCCATTCTAAAAATCAGTCAAGATCACCAGTTCCTTTGAAAGCAGGGATAGTAACCTTGACACTGTTCAAACCATTATCTCGGATATTTTCTCGGCCACCTCGGATCGGTTGGATTGGTTCGAAGTCCTCATAGTGTTCAGCATATTCATCAAACTCATGCTCTAAATTCCTTCCACCAAAACCTCTAAGTCTCCCTCTCGGACCACGATTATAACCACGTCTTCCCATGTAGTTTAGGCCCCCATTCGGTTGCCTTACCCTCAGATTTTGCTGCCCCAAATCATCATCAAACTCCTCAAACTCGGGTTGATCTTCCTCTCGGGCTGCCCTCATGTTCCCGACGGGTGCTACGTTTCTCCGGCCTGGCATTACTGGTGGTATAATACCTCGGGGAATCCCCAAGGTCCTTACATTTCGAGCACCTCCGTCCCTCAGCTCGTTTTGGCGAGCCAATCCCGCAAACTGATCGGGTCTGACGGTGGAACCGTCACTAGTCCCTTCTCCTGCATGTTTCTGATTGCTAGTGGATTTTTCATGTTCTCCATTCGGATACAAAGCTCCCTTTCTTCAGCCCAAAGCTCGGCTAAAGTAACGTCGGTCACAACCTTTTCTCCTTCCATAGCCATGTACCTACAAAAGAAATAAGACAAGAGAATGTGCTAAGGTTAGTTAAAAATACTCTCTCTCACTTTTTGAATGACTCTCAGGTTCCCTCAAATTTCGAGTAGGATTTCGTACTTGTCCTCAAATTGGCTTCCTCTAATTGATCAAGTTTCTTAGTGACCTCTCAAGTTCACAAGTTCAATAGTTTCTTCGGGGTGAGTGAGTGTATGTGACTCAATGGGCGGACAGCTTTTTAAGTGCGTACAAGAAGCCAAGAATTATCTATGAAAGTGGAAATTCTAAGTTTTAGCACGAGGACCTACAAGCTCAAAGATTAGTAATTAAATGAGTAGAAAATTACCAAAGAATTACTAATTAGAATTAATGTAATTCAAGAAGGAATTTCAAAATAGTAAAGGGAAGGAAATTTTTGAAGCTTTCCCACTTTAGTTTGGAGAAGACCGATCCTCTCTCCTTAGCTCTTAGGATTTTCGACACGCCTTTCTCCTTTTCCAACCCAAATTCGCCCCTCATCTCCTTGTCCAAATAGAAGTTCAACTCCTTGAAACTTCTCCCCTTTGGATTGGGAGTTGTTTCCTTCTTGGACTAGAATTAGGGTTTCCTATTCCTCCTCCTTCTCCTCCCAAATTCGGCCTCCCTTACATGTTTTTCAAGACTCCCTTCAAGAAAAACAAATTAATGTTCAAGAACTTCAAAAATCCAAGGAAGACTCGTTAAGAACGATTGAGGATTCAAGACCCTCTTCAAGGACAACGCAAAACTCTTCAAGAATTACAATTTTAACTCCAAGAATTTCAAGATTCTTGAGTTTCACGTGACTACTTCTAAGAACAACAACTTTGACATTCAAGAACTTTAAGTCTTCCCAAGATTAACGTGAACTAATTCAAGATCACAAGTTGATGTCCAAGAACATCAAGAACTCCAAGATTAACGTGAACTAGCTTCAAGAACAACAAATTGGCGTCCAAGAAATTCAAGAATCCAACCAAGAACTATTGATAATTCTTCTAGCAATTTAATTTACTTCAAGATTTCAACTAGGGTTTCAAGAACGGTTTTTAAACGATCAAGAACTTCAAGATTGGTTTCAAGAACGGATTTTAACAATCAAATCTTCAAGATTTCAATCCTAGATGTTTTAGCAACTACAATCAACAACAATTCTCGGTTTTTCTCTTCTTTTTCTTTTTTGTCACATTTTTTCTTCTTCTTTTTTTTATCAAAAACGAAATTAAAGAAAGAACCTAAACTAAGGCACGAAGAACAAGATTGGGATTGTAAGAACATACACTTTCTAAGCTTTCATACCAACTGATGTAATATAAAAGAAAGTTGCTCTGATACCAACTGATGCAATATAAAATGCGGAAAACAAGATAAAAGGATAAAAGCAAGACGCTCAATGAACTATCAAGACAACAAGTAGGCACTAGTCTACTTACCTTCTTGATGAAGTCACGGAGTACCTATACTATACAAACAACCCTCAAGACAACGATGGTCTTACAAACAGTTCGATCAAATATAGGAATAAGTTCAATTTCGAATTACATCAAAAATTGGACAAGTTCAAAGCACACGAGTTTGGAGCAAAGTTGCTGCCGATTTTTGTATTGAATATCAAACTTAGGTTCTGAAAATAATGAAGTCTTTAGGCCTATATAGAGTGAGACTTGTCCTAAATCAACTAGGAAGCAAATAACTAACAAAAAAGGCCACAATTCGGCTAAGTTTAAAGAATAGTCACGTAGGACCAAACAAGTAAGAATTAATGTCTTCAATAACTACATAATAATACAACATAAACACAAATATACATCCTCAACTTCTCATTTCGTCCATAGCCAAATTTGTGAATACTTGAATGCTTGGCTCTTCTCCAAGGCTAACCAACGCCTTTTCTTGTCTTATCTGACGTGCTACCCGCTTCTTCCATCATTGCACAATGATAGCATGAATGTATCTACTTCCAAGACATGAACGTAGCTTGATCAGGTTGGGCTGCATCAGCTAACTAGGATCAAAAAATTAACAAAAAGGCCACAATTTGGCTAAGTTTAAAGAATAGTCACGCAGGACCAAACAAGTAAGAATTAATGTCTTCAATAACTACACAATAATACAACATAAACACAAATGTACATCTTCAACTTCTAATTTCGTCCATAGCCCAATTTGTGAATGTTTTAACGCTTAGCTCTTCTCCAAGGCTAACCAATGCCTTTTCTTGTCTTATCCAACATTGATGGCATGAATGTAGCTTGATCAGGTTGACCTATATCATATTAATCCTCCAAATTATGTAATCAACAAACTACATAAGCTATTTGCTCAATTTTTCAGGAGTAGCTCTGTTGGAAGTAACAGCAGACATTGGTCATAATGGAACACACTATGTATGCCCTGTGATGAAGGGGGAACAGGTATTAGATCACTGCATGATGTGTCCAAAGCCCTATTCTGCAAGCTGTGGTGGAATTTCAGAACTAAGCCAAGCCTCAGAGTGCTTTCATGTGCCAAAAATACTGCAAAAAGCTCAATGCAGTAATAGTCCCATGGAAAAAAGGATCACACACATTCAGGAAGAAGCTGGAATACACGGACAGCATAGAGCATCAAATCATCTGGCATACAAAAATGGGATCCTCACTCTTCTGGTTTGACAACTAGACTGGCCTAGGAGCACTCTACTTCATTGTGCCAGCTGAATTTGCAATTGATGAATCTATACACAATGTGAATGATGTCCTGCAACTTGGAGCCTGGAATGTGGACAAGCTTTTAGAGAGCTTGCCAAAGGAACTTGCAATATACATAGTAGAATTTGTAAGACTTCCAATCAGAGAAGACATCATTAATACACCATACTGGATGCTAGAAGCTTAGGGAAACTATAGTGTCAAATCTGCTTGGGAGTATCTCAGAAGAAGAGATGAACCTAAAAGAGCCTACAAGATGATCTGGGTACAAGGACTTCTCACAACTATTCTCACATATGGCTTCAAACAGACTCAATGCTTCTGAACAACACAATCAATGGCATATGGAAGCCACCTTGGTGTATAGCTGATCAAGTGTAGGAGGTGCTGCAAATGAAAGAAGTCTTCACACTCAAAGTGACACACATATATAGGGAGGGAAACAAACTAGCTGACCACCTAGCAAATTATGCTCTTGATGTTGGGAGGATTGAATGTCATGAATTATGGCAGCTAGACTGACAAGGTAGAAGGATACTAAATGAAGACAAAATGCAATGCCCATACATAAGAGGGAACGTAGCAAAATAGCAAATAAGAAAATGGGACAGTGTCCTCACACTGGGCAGCAGGCACATAATCTTCCAAACCCACAGCAAAGGATCACTAGCATGAGCCTCATATCACACACTGCTTTCCTAACATGTTTGATAATTCTGCTGGCACACAGTTCAATCAAAACAAGAAAAATCATCAAAATCATCAATGTCACCCAGAAGATGCCATCACTGATTTCAATAAATCTCTCAACACTCCAGACAGCTTGGAGGGTTCCAGATCATTGCTGCAATTGCAATGTGTGGTATTAGCACTCCTAGTGCTCAATCTGTTGCAACTACAGCAATCATCATGGACCTCCCCTGCTACCATACATCATAAGAACTCACTCAACACACAGCTACACAGGAGCAGAAACATAAATAGG
Source organism: Nicotiana obtusifolia (assembly GCA_002018475.1). NCBI lineage: Eukaryota > Viridiplantae > Streptophyta > Magnoliopsida > Solanales > Solanaceae > Nicotiana > Nicotiana obtusifolia. Next base: position 39,774 of record MCJB01053011.1, read on the forward strand.
CAAACACCAAGAAACCAGCAGCTACATGACACACCAATACTTTCAACAAATAGATAACAGAAGTAGCACACTCAAGCCAACACAGATGATCACATATACCTAAGGCATCAAAAGCAGTACACAAATTGAGACCAATCGATACACCAACAACAGAAGACACTTTTTCAAAGTACCAACAGTTTCAACAATCAGAGGCAAAAGAACAAGAAGGACTACATCACCATAATTGCCACCACTAATCTTAATACACCTCATAACACTGCAGACAATTTGGTTTGGTCCATATCATTGTTGCAGTTGCAATGCATGGTATTGATGCAATATTAAATGTGGAAACAAGAAAACAAAGAATAAAAGTAAGACGCTCAATGAACGATCAAGACAACAAGTAGGAACTAGTCGACTTACCTTCTTGATGAAGTCACGGATTACCTATACTATACGAACAACCCTCAAGACAATGATGGTCTTGCAAACTGTTCCACCAAAAAAAGGAATGAGTTGAATTTGGAATCATACCAAAAATTGGACAAGTTCACACACAGAGAGTTTTGGAGCAAAGTTGCAGCCAATTTTTGTATTGAATATCAAAGTTAGGCACTGAAAATAATGAAGTCTTTAGCCTTATATAGAATATGCCTTGTCCTAAATCAACTAGGAAATAAATAACTGACAAAAAGGCCACAATTTGGCAAAGTAAAGAAATGCTCATGCAGGACCCCCAAGTAAGAGTCAATGTCTTCCATAGCAACACAATAATACAACATAAACACAAATGTACATCATCAACAAATATTTCATCCAACACAAGATGTGCGAATGCTTGGCTCTTCTCCAAGGCTAACCAACGCATTTTCTGTCTTATCCAACATTGAAGGCATGAACATAGCTTGATTAGGTTGACCTGCATCATTTTCCCCTTCTTGAGAAGATTTCGTCCTCGAATCGAACTATCTTCATCTTCCAAAGCAGCACAAGGAGTCAAATGAGAGACATTCAATGTCTTAGAAACAGCATAATTAGCAGGCAGGTCTATGACATAAGCATTATTATTGATCTTCTGCAACACTTGAAATGGTCCATCTCCTCGTGGAGCCAACTTCCATTTCCTATGGTTTGAAAATCGTTCCTTGCGGAAGTGCACCAAACCCAATCACCTCTCTTTAAGTCCAGCTTTTTCCTTCCTTTATTCTTCTTGACCGCTACCTTTTAATAAGCATCCTCCAAAGTTTTCCTCACCTTACCATGCAATTCGAGCAACACGGCTGCCCGGTTTTCTCCATCAATGCTAATAACTGCATCTTTCGGCGAAGGAATAAGATCAAGTGGTATTAAAGGATTAAAACCGTAAATAGAGTAATGCTAGTCATTCAATGAACAGTTCTATTATATGCAAACTCCATAATAGGTAATCGGTCAACCCAAGTGCCGAACTTCCCTTTGGTCAAAGCTCGGAGAAGAGCTCCCAAGGTGCGATTAACAACCTCAGTTTGACCGTCAGTATGTGGATGATGTGATGTAGAAAACAAAAATTTGGTGCCAAGATCACCCCACAAACACTTCCAAAAGTGACTCAAAAACTAAGCATCCCTATCACTAACAATAGTTCGAGGCACACCATGCAAATTTAACACATTAGCAATGAACAAAGAAGAAACATGTTGTGCATCATCACATTTTTTACAATGACTGAAGTGAGCCATCTTAGAAAATCTATCTATAACCACGTAGATACTATCATGACCACCACGAGATCGCGGCAGCGCCATCAAAAAATCCATCGAAACATCTACCCAGGACTAGTAGGAACGGGTAAGGGAGTATACAAACCATGATTATTAGACCTAGACTTAGCTCTTTTACACTCAAAACATGCTCCACATACTCTCTCCACACAAAAGGCACACTTCTTATAATTAACATATAGCTTTTCGGCTCACATTACTTCAAACACTTGCCTTATTTGATTAACATGGTCATCTAAACTTCTACTATAAATCAGGATATCGTCAAAGTAGACAACAACAAACCTGTTAAGAAACAGTTTAAGCACATGATTCATTAATCTCATGAACGTACTAGGTGTGTTGGAGAGACCAAAAGGCATCACCAACCATTCATATAGACCAAACTTCGTCTTGAATGCAGTTTTCCACTCATCACCCGATTTCATATGGATTTGGTGGTAACTGTCGCGACCCAACCTAGGGGGCCCACGACCGGGCACCGAACCCTGCTTGCAGAGTACCGGCGAACCCTATACATGACTACCCTTATTATTCATAAGGTGTACATACTTGCCGGAACGGCAATACAACATTATGCCTGTCAACTATAATGACATTACCTGTCACAACCATATACCATAACATAAACATACATTCACCCACAGCATAACCCACTGGGCTATATACATTTATATACAAAACCATACGACAAAATATATATACAATGCCAAGAAGGCGACATAAATACACATAGCCCAACTTCTATCTGTACATACACTGACATCTTGTCTAATGAGCCTCTATGGAATTTATACAAAACACTTAGTCGGAACAGGACCCCGACATGCCCAAAAATATTTATACAAAAGCATACCCAAGTATAGCAAGTCCGAAAGATGAACCTTGCTATTTCTGCTGGACTGATATGGTAGCCTACTGTGGAG
>MCJB01053012.1:0-21158 GCA_002018475.1 Nicotiana obtusifolia
GGTAGAAGCCGTTGCCTTGCCAAACAACGAAGCTCGGAGTGTGACCACGTTCCTAAAGAAGAATATTTTCACCAGGTTCGGCACCCCAAGAGCCATCATCAGTGATGGACGATCACATTTCTGTAACAGAGTGTTCAAAGGTCTCCTCGACAAGTATGGGGTTAAGCATAAGGTTGCCACGCCTTATCATCCACAATCGAGTGGCCAAGTTGAAGTATCCAATAGGGAAATCAAAAGCATCCTGTCCAATACTGTGAACGCAAATAGGACTGATTGGTCAAGAAAGCTGGACGATGCTCTTTGGGCATACCGTACAGCTTACAAGACTCCTATTGGTACATCCCCATATCGGTTAGTCTTTGGGAAGGCGTGCCATTTACCCGTTGAACTCGAGCATAAGGCTATGTGGGACTTAAAGAGACTAAACATGGATTGGGCGGAGGCCGGAGATTTAAGGCTTGCACAATTGAATGAAATGGAGGAATTCAGATTTCATGCCTATGAGAGTGCAGCAGTTTATAAAGAACGAATGAAGTTCGTCTATGATTCAAAGATCTTGAAGAGAGAGTTTAAGGCGGGAGACCTGGTGTTGCTATTCAATTCGAGACTTAAATTATTTCCAGGGAAGCTGAAGTCCAAATGGTCGGGACCATTCAAGGTTGTAAATGTCTCCCCGTTTGGAGCTGTCGAATTGGCATCGGAGGATGGGCTCCGAACCTTCAAGGTTAATGGGCAGCGAATCAAACACTATTTGGGTATAGGTGGAGAAAAACACGTGGTAGAGCAGCTGGCTCTACAAGATGATCAAGTCCCACCTACGGAATGAGTGCAGAGGCATCCTAGCATCGTCGTGCTGCGACGTTAAATCAAGCGCTTCATGGGAGGAAACCCATGTGTGGTACCATTAGTTTCTATTTTTGTTTATGTTGTGCTTTTATTTATTTGAAATTCAATGCTACTCTTGTACTTAGATCTATTAGAAGGGTTTTCAAATGTAGGAAGGTGATGCATGAACACAAGAATTAACGAGGAGTTGTTCACACTGCAAAAGTGCATTGAGGTGAAAACTGCTGCACAAATGCGATCGCAATTATGACATGCGAATCGCATTTGTGCCGCAAACAGAGGCAGAAATTTGAGCAAAATTAATGGACATAAATGCGATGAAGCTCGAAAATCTGCGTTCGCATTTCAATTCTGCGAACCGCATTCAAATCGCAAACAGACACAGAGAATTCAGTTTAGAGGTCTGTTGAAAATGCGGTGGAGGCTCTTAATCTGGGGTTCGTATTTCAATTCTGCGAACCGCATTCCAACCGCAATTCGACACAGAAACTTCAGCTCACAGGTTGGTTGAAAATGCGGTGGATTTCATAAATTGCGGTTCGCATTTCAATTATGCGAACCGCAATTACCTCGCATACCTGACAGGTAAGTGTTCGCATTTTCTTTTCTATTTTTGACCCTGCGCTCTAAGTATATATAAAAAAAAACACCACAAACAAACAAAAAGAAGAGAAGACGGAAACAGAGCAGACTTCCGACGATCATCATCGGAAAATTCCAACTGTCAGACCAAGAGTTCATTTACCTTTAATCTAAGAGTTTCTATCTCCTTCCCAAGGTATGTGCACTTTTTGCTTCACCTTAAATTCGTAGTTTGAAAACCTAGGGTTTATTATTCAATAAAGAAGTTCAAGGCTCTTCGAGTGGAAAACAGAATTTTTGGGTTTGTTTGCTTAAGGGATGCATATTCTTGGGTATTTGAAGGTATTTGCGGTCCACAAATTCAAAATGTGGACCGAAATTAGACCGCATTTCCAAAACCCTAGATGCCTGACCGAGACGACAAATGTGGTGAATCTGCGATCGCAAAACCAAATTGCGAACCGCAGATCCACCGCGAACACACTCAGGACCTTTAGCTACCACTGGTGAATTATGCTGTGGTTATGCGATCGCAGATCTCATTTTGCGATGACAGTGCGACCGCATTTTTATGTCACGAACAGGCCTTTGCATATCACCATTATGCGATATCTTTGCGATTCGCATAGTGGTTATGCGATCGCAAACTGCACCGCACATCTACAACTCTTTGGTCATTTCTCCTGTTTTTGTTTTTTTTTCTCGAATAATGATAATGTCACTAACATATCCTATTTATGCAGCCATGGCTAAAAAACATCCCAAAAGCAAAAGGCCTTCCACCGCTTCAACCTCCGAACCAACCAAACGAGCAACGAAAGATTCAACTAGACCTAACACCTCCCAGTATGAAGAGGAGGATTGCTTTCTGGAAGTTGATCTAGTTGCTGAGGCACGAAGGAAGAAAGGAGATGACCTTCAGCTTCGCTTTGAAGTTGAAGGCTCAAGATCTTTATTCCGGGAAGCACTCGCAAATCGAAGGATTCTACCGGAGAAAAAGTTGAGTCTGAATGGGCTTCCAGAACAATACCCTCACATCCTTGACAACATTAAAATGATGAACTGGGAGTACTTCACCACAGACCCAAAGGAGTACAACGAGTCAATGGTCCAGGAATTCTATGCGTCGTACAGAGAATCACGATCAGCATACCATAGACACAATAGAATTTTCACCGGCATTGTCCATGTTCGGGGTAAAGCTGTGTTCTATGACAGCAACCACATCAATGAACTATTCTTCCTTGAATGGGAATCAGGCACAGCAGAGTACGATGCAAAGTACTCTAACAGAGAAAATGAGCGTGGATGGATAGCGTCCACCATTGCAAAGGGGATTCCAGCCTGGATCAATCCTGGAAGGAAAATTTTCAAAGAGGACCTCACAAGGGAAGCCAAATATTGGCTAAGCTTCGTCACTTCTCATCTAGTACCCTCCAGAAATGAAACTGAAATCAGCGTTGAGAAGGCACTTCTCATTGCATGTATAATGAAGGGAGTTAAGATTGATGTGGGGAGCCTTATCTTCCAGGAAATTGGTATCCGAGCTACTCAGCGGGCCACATCACTTCCATTCCCAAGTCTGATCACCACCCTCTACCAAGAAGTGGATGTCCCATTCTTACCACAACGAGATAGACTTGGGAGATCTACGAGAGATATCGATATCACCCGTATCAGTGATGCACCGGCACCAACAACAACCCCAATAGAAGACATTGACTCTCAAAACCTCCTGTCTCCTCAAGATCCTGAAACTTCTACAGCTGCTGAAGCACCTGCACCCTCAGCTACCACTGGCCCATCAGCCTCACATATGCCAGCCATTTCAAGACTTGGTTTAATTGCTCATCATGCTAATTCTAAAGTAGACCAGCTCTTGAAGACATTGCCCTCACTAATTAAACAAGCCTTGACTCCGCTGCAACAACAACAATTAGACTTCGGAGAAAGGTTGACAAAGCTTGAGTCGAGGGTTGAAAGCATTGAAAAAGGTGAAGTGAGGGATCTACCCCAACTGCGGGAGGATGTAAAATCACTAAAGACCGACCTCCAGAAGATGAAAAATCTGGAGTTCAACATATCTCCTCTCCTCCCCAACGAGGGTGATCAGGGTACTGGCCATGCTGACTTGGGACTCGACTTCACGACACTCATGGCGGACATCCCACCGTCATCTGCTACAGTGTCTCAGCCTCCTGCCCCTATAGTTCAGGTTGAATCTACTGATGACGAGACTTTGGAAGGGTCTTCATAATTTTAAGGGGACGACTCTGAGGAGGCCAGTGTAGAGCTTGATGAGGGTGCAACCCCCAAGACAAAAGGAAAAGAAATTGCAGTGCCTACAGCAGAGGAAGAACAAGAGCAGGCAGACATCGAAGAAGCCATTGAGCGATCCTTAGTAGATAAGGCTTCCAGGAGATGGCCATCATCAGGAGAAGGTAGCAGCTCCGCGGCTCCCCCACCGGCCTCGGACCAGACTCACTCTTCTCCTCCAGCATCGGCAGAGAGCTAGGCTACTCTCTTCGCGTAATTGCACCAACAAGGAGCCCCTTGTCCTTTACATTTTTTTTACATTGCATTGGGGACAATGCATGTGCTTAAGTTGGGGGTGGTAGCCTTACATTTCTATTTTGTCTGTATATTTGATTGACTTGTGAGCATGTGGGTGACAGTTGATATGTTTATATAGTAATGTTTTATGATTTTTGTGTATATGTTTTAATCAAATAGTTAGCAATAAACTCCCCTTGTTTTTTCTTTTGTCGGGTTATTTTTCAAGGGTGTAATAGTAGAATCGGGCAGTTGAGTATGAAGTATATTGACCAGGATGGTACATCTGTTAACAATCAAGTATGTAACCATATGTGAAGTATAGACCACTAGAACAAATCAATTAGGTGGATTTGAGGCTCGCTCAGTAACTCTAGGTCTACTTAGAATTGTGTATTTATACACGAGGAAAGCCTCGAGTTACTAAATGCGAATTCCAAAGCTGTAAACTATGTTAACCAAACAGTCGATGTGCCAGTGTGTGTGAGTTCATTGTTTTAATAGTTCTTGTGTTCACTGCTGCCATCTAGAACTTGCCCGGTTGGTTCTTCGTTTCCTATAATATGTACGCTAAGTTGGAGAAGTGATCTTAGGCTTTCTTTGATTAGTGATGAAACCTTTCTAGCCTTTTCAGCCGACCTGTGCATAATGAATATCACTAGTACCCTATTTTGAGCCTTGTAGCCTTTTTTCTTGGCCTCCGCATTACAACCTTATTCCATTCTTCAAAGATGACTTCTTTTGAACCCATTCCTCCTTGAACATTGAGAGTATTGTTAAAAGTTATATTGGAGTGTGGATCAACAAGAAAATGGGTAAGATCATGAAATAAAACTGGAACCCCGTACCTCAAAAGCTCATGTGAATCTATGGAAATAAAAGAAGAGAAATATTCTATGTGTGTGTCATAAAGAAGTTTGAGAATCAAATAAAGAGGTAGGCAAGTGGGGTTTGATGCGGGACTGTAAAGCCATTGAGGCCATGTGGTCAAAAAGGAACAAAAGATTGAAAGAAAGAAGAGTGTAATTAGTGTTCAAGGAGGAAGTAGCCACCATTATCTAAATCTACATCCTACCCTTCCTTAAACCAACGTTACAAGCTTTTAAAGTCCTTATGTGATTTCTAACCAAGTGTTCTTATAACTAGGCGATGAATTAAAATAAGGGCAAGCCTATGGCATGGCAGGTGGTGGCACTTGAAATTCTATTCTGAGAGCGAGTGTACTAGTTCTTTTGTCCCTTGATTTTGCTATGATAAATACTGTGAGAGTGGGATTTTCTTTCTAGTGAGGGCACATACACTGCTACGTTGATAGTCAGTTGAGTTTTGAGTAAACCATAAGTAAATTCAGCTGAAAGTAGCATTTAGTTACTTTGTTGAGGCTCAAAGTTCACTAATTGATTGTTTGCCGTTGAGCATTTTAATGATTCAAAGGGGGTACAGTGGTAAAAATGGTTATACTTAAGATGTTAACAATAAACACCGTCCATGGTCAGTGTTGCTTCATATTTGATAAGTAGAACCTAGTTTAGGACAGTGTCGTGCTAGTTGCTTGAGCACAAGCAAGAGCTTATGTTGGGGGTGTTGATGTGCCGGGTAATTTCGGCACATTTTGATACTATTTGTTTAGAGTTAACTTGTTCTACTTGCTAATTATCACAATACTTACGTAATTTAAATGTAATTGTAGTGTATTGAGTGAAGAGATCCAGAAGCATGAAAGGAAGTCCAAAAAGCCAACTAAAGGCAAGAAAAGAGGACAACCGCATCACAGATTCAATTATGCGATCGCAAAACAGCTATGCGAGTCGCATAATTCGCAGGAAGATCGCAGATGCAGACAGAACTTTTAGCCAATTTTCAGGTTGAGAATGCGGTCGCAAATGTGACAGCAAAACAGGAATGCGAACCGCATTCCCATCGCAAACACGAACAGAGTCTGGGTGAAAAATAGAGTGAAGATTGCGATCGCATTCTGCGATCGCAAAGTTAATATGCGAACCGCAATTTCAGATGCGACGAGAGGGAAGCTGACTGGTGTGATCTACGATGGAACATGAAGATTTGCGAACCACATTCCTGTTCTACGACAGGAATGCGATCCGAATACGTGCAACTAGGTCAAACTTGAATGCTGCTCGCCTCGGGTTTTGGGCTTCTATAAATAGCTTTTCTAGGGTTGTGTGAAGATATACTTGTGAGAATTCAGAGTGAAAAGTACAGCTTTTGATTATTTTCAAATTGAGCTCAGTTTTTGGGTGATCAAAACTGAGATTCTATATTTTTGAAAGATGAAGTCAATTATTCTTTTTTTTGTTCTTCAGTTTTCAATATGTGTAGCTAAACTCTAATACTGAGGTTGTGAACCCTAGATGGGTAGAATGTTATTGAGAGTTTGATATTGATTCCAATTTCGAAAGAAGCTTGATATTTTTTTATTTGTTGTTCTTAAAGTAATCGTTAGTGGTTCCAAATATTAACGAATGCCAATTTACGCTATTGTATCTTGGAAAAGTGAGATAGAGTTTCGTAGAGATAAATAACAATAATTCAAGGCTTTAAACCTTGTTTAACGAAATCACTTAGGAATAAGTAGATTTTAATTTGGCGAATGATTGGGTGTTCTTAATTTTGACTCTTTTGTATTCGGGATAATCATAAGAGGATATGTTATCCAAGTGTTGGGAGATACTGGATAATAAGTTAATAAGAACCGATTGCATATCAAGAACGGACTTCAATATAAATATCAAGAGCATTGTACTACATCAGGGGGAACACAACCTTAGTATCTTACATTCATATTTTTACGTTCAAATTATTCTCAAACAGCAGTTCTTAATTTACTTTTCTTTACATATTCAACACCAATTTATTCTATTTGGCTACTTGATAGAATTATGACTAAGTAAAGTATTGCATTAATTGGATAATTGTTTCACGCCTATTCCCTGTGGGATTCGACCCCAACCTCGTTGGGTTACTATATTTGACATCGATCGCTTACACTATTGTTAAGGTGTAATTTGAGCGAATCAGATTCGATGCCGGAATGATTCCCACACGTGCCTTTGTGTATTTCCCTTAAGATATATTCGGTGTCTCCCGGTCCAAGACATATTGCGAGGGGGCCACCGAATGTCCTTCTAAATAGGGTTCCATCATTGGATAAACAGAACCGGGCTGCCTTTGTGCGTAATGCTCTCGATTCTCTAGGGTCGGAAAGGAGTTTACCTGAACTGAGATAATCTATATACTTCTTCCTCCAATCCCAGGTCAAACTTATTGAATTGATTGTGGCATGGCCTTCCTCCACCAGCGACCTCAAAAGTTGTACGACCTTATTGGACTCGATCTCCTCATCTTCGTCCGATGATCCCAGATTAGCGAGGGCATCGGCCTCATTGTTTTGTTCTCGAGGTATGTGCTGCAAGGTCCACTCTTTAAACCTGTGCAATGTAACTTGAAGCTTGTCCAAATACCTCTGCATTCTCCCTTCTCTTACTTCGAAAGTCCTGTTTACTTGATTGACTACGAGGAGGGAATCACATTTGTCTTCGATTATCTCCGCTCCTAGGCTTTTGGCCAGCACTAAACCTGCAATCATAGCTTCATACTCCGTTTGTTGTTACTTAATTTTATAGTCTTAATATACTGTCGAATAGTATTCCCAGTTGGGTGCTTTAGTACGATACCAAGCCCTGATCCTTTCGAGTTCGAGGCGCCGTCTGTGAACAGAGCCCACACTCTTGAAGGAGTACCCGATTCGGTCATTAATTCTTTCTCGACCTCGGGTATTAGTGACGACGCAAAATCGACGACGAAATCCGCCAATACTTGAGATTTGATCGAGGTTCGGGGCCGATATTCGATATCGTACCCGCTTATTTCGATGGCCCACTTGGCCAATCGGCTGGATAGTTCGGGGTTGTGCATTATATTTCTCAAGGGATAAGTCGTTACTACACATATGGGATGGCATTAGAAGTAGGGTTTTAGTTTCCTGGAGGCACTACATAAAGAGAGTGCTAATTTTTCTAAATGCGGGTATCTAGTTTCGGCCTCACCTAAGGTTCTACTAACGTAATAAATAGGAAACTATGTACCTTGTTCTTCTCGGACCAGGACCCCACTTACCGCTACTTCCGAGACAGCAAGGTAGAGGTATAGTCGCTTACCTGTTTTTGGTGTATGCAGCAAAGGTGGGCTAGAGAGATACCTCTTAAGTTCTTCTAAAGCACGCTGACATTCCGGATTCCACGAGAAATCGTTCTTCTTTTTCAGCAAGTTGAAAAATCGGTGACTCCTGTCGGATGATCTCGAGATGAATCGGCCTAGAGCGGCTATCTGACCTGTCAGCTTTTGTACAGCTTTTACACTGTCTACAATTGTCATGTACTCGATGGCTTTGATCTTTTCGGGGTTAATTTCTATTCCTCGATTCGAGACCATGAAACCAAGGAATTTTCCCGAGCCCACTCCAAATGTGCACTTCTTCGGGTTCAGCTTCATGTTGTACCGTTTCAGCACATCGAACGTCTCCTGCAAATGGCTCAAATGGTCCTCTGTTTGCAGGGACTTAACTAATATATCATCAATGTAAACTTCCATTATTTTTCCTAGTTGTTCTTCGAACATTTTGTTTACTAGGCGTTGATAAGTAGCCCCCGCATTCTTTAACCCGAATGGCATCAAGTTATAACAGTGTGTTCCATACTTAGTGATGAAGGATGTCTTTTCTTGATCATCCTTGTCCATTCGTATTTGGTTATAGCCAGAGTAGGCATCGAGAAAGTTGAGGATTTCGTGGCCAGCGGTGGCATCGATCATGCGATCGATATTGGGTAAGGGAAAAGAATCTTTAGGGCATGCCTTGTTTAAATCTTTATAATCTATGCACATTCTTAACTTATTTCCCTTTTTAGGAAATACAACTACGTTTTCTAACCATTATGGGTATTTAACTTCCCGAATGGACCCTATATTTAAAAGATTAGTCATCTCATCCTTGATGAATGCTTGTTTGACATCGGATTGAGGCCTCCTCTTTTGCTTGACCGGCTAAAATTTTGGATCGATGCTCAGTTTGTGAGTCGTGATCTCCGGTGGTATCCCTGTTATGTCGAGATGGGACCAAGCGAAAGAATCTTCATTAGCTAAAAGAAACTGAATAAGTTTGGTCCTGAGCTCGGAACTTAGACCCGAGCCCAGGTATATCTTTTGATCCGGCGAGTCTCCTCGGAGTGAAATTTGCTTGAGTTCCTCGATCGTTGATTTAGTTGCATTGGATTCATCGGGACCGATGAATGACCGGGGAACCCCGTAATCGTCATCTTCGAGATGCTCCTGCTCACCTTCGTTCGTTGAAGGCGAAGCCTGTGATTGCTATTTGGTTCTTTGGGAAGGAGCTGTTGGTTTTGGTACTGCTTCTTCTACTGCGAACATCTCTTTTGCAGCATGCTGTTCTCCTTAAATAGTTACGATCGCATCGGTCGATGGGAATTTCAACACTTTGTGCAGTGTTGAGGGTACCGCTCTAATATCATGAATCCACGGTCTCCCGAGCAAGGCGTTGTACCTCATATCTCCTTCGGTTACACAGAATTTCGTTTCCCGAACGGTACCGGCAGTGTTCATCGGTAATGCTATTTCCCCTTTGGTTTCCTTGCAAGCCATGTTGATACCATTAAGAATCCGAACTTCAGGGATAATTCGATCTGTCAACCCGAGCTGTTTGATAACCCATGACCGGATTATGTTGGCCGAACTACCAGGATCGACCAATACACGCTTCACCTTAGTTTTGTGTACAAGCACCGATATTACTAAGGCGTCGTTGGGGGTTGCATGATTCCTTCTGCTTCCTCCTCGCTGAAGTGCAAGGTTCCCTCCATCGCATAATCCCGAGTGCGCTTTTCTCGGGTGATGGATATTTTAGTGCGTTTTAATGCCGGACCTTGGGGTGTATCTACCCCGGCGATGATCATATTGATCGTGTGCTGAGGCTCCTCCTAGTTTGCTAGCTTATTCCGGTTCCCATAATGGTTTTTGGCTCGGTCGCTCAAAAACTCTTGAAGGTGCCTATTTTCAAGCAACCGTGCCACCTCTTCCCTCAGCTGTCGACAGCCCTCTGTCCTGTGCCCATGTGTACCATGATACTTACATATCAAATTGGGATCTCTCTTAGCTGGGTCCGATTGTAGTGGTCGAGGCCACTTAGTATCCTTTATACTACCGATGGCCGACACGAGAGTTGCTGAGTCGACGTTGAAATTATACTCAGACAGTCGCGGTGCTTCTCGATGACCAGTGCTTCTCTCGAAGTTGTTTCTTGCCAATGGTCCTCGGTTATCCCGATCGTTCCTCCTTTCTCGTCTTGGGGAACCTTGCCTTGGTGGAATGACTTTCCGGTCCCCAGGATATGGTCGATGCCTCTCTCTGCTCGATCTTGGTTCTTGATAAATATCCCTTGAACCCTATCATGAGCTCTGATAGGGTAAGTGGATCCCGAGGGGGCTCCAAGTTGGTCATCCTCGACCCTAATCTTCGATTGATATCGGTTGTGTATATCTGCCCTTGTGGCAGCCGGATATTCAATCAAGATCTGCTTGAGCTGTGGTGAAGCCGTTGAACTTAGAGCGTTAAGTCCTTGGGTGAAGGCCTATACGTCCCAATCATCGTTGACCGGTGGTAGATCCATCCTTTCCATCTGAAAACGAGATACAAATTCCCTGAGCATCTCGTTATTCCTTTGCCTAACTTTAAATATGTCCGATTTTCGCGTCTCTACTTTGATGGCACCTGCATGAGCTATTACGAAGGTATCCGCAAGTATGGCAAAATAATCGATGGAATTCAGGGGCAAATTGTGATACCAAGTCATCGCCCCCTTTGACAAGGTCTCTCCGAATTTCTTCAAGAGAACGGACTCGATCTCATCGTCCTCGAGATCATTTCCCTTTATGGCTCATGTGTACGCTGTTACATGCTCGTTTGGGTCATATGTCCCATTGTATTTGGGAATTTCCGGCATGCGAAACTTCTTCGATATGGGTTTTGGGGCGGCGCTTGATGGGAAAGGTTTCTGCACGAATTTCTTTGAATCTAAACCTTTCAATACCGAGGGTGCTCCTAGAATTTGATCCACCCTCGAATTATATGTTTCTACCTTTTAGTCATTGGCTTCGATCTTCTTCTCGCCAGACTCAACTTGCCTGGTTAGTTCCTCGAGCATCTTCATGATCCTAGAATTCGCCCCCGATCCGCCTTCGCTTGGTTCCGCTGTGATTGGTTCATTTTTGGGGATGACTTCCCGAGAAGGGCCGGCCTCAACCTTATTCGAAGCTTGACTCTGATTTTGCAGTTGAGCAATGGCCCCTTGCTGGGCTTGCAACATGTTGAATATCATCCTGAGACTAATCCCGTCTCCTTCATCGTTTTGAGTTGTTGAACGGTATTATCTTCGAACACTATTCAATGGGCTAGAAGTCCGATCCACATCGATTGCCATTTGAGAATTAGCGTCGACTGGAACTTCATCACCGGGCGCCACGTTGTTGTTTTCACCCTGATGGTCAAACTCGCCATCGACAAACTGAGGTACAGATTGAGAGTGCGACATAATTTTATTATAACCTGAAATCCAAAAGATTCTCTAAAAAATAAGCGTAAAATAGTTTGTGTGACAGAAAATTGTATCAAACTTTCACTATTATCCGTAGCCCCACGGTGGGCGCCAAACTGTTTACCCTTGGCTACGGATAACAATTGAATTTGTACGTGGTTTTAAGGATACGCGATTTGGTTTGATACAAATAAACAAAGAACTAAAATAGAGATTAAATTCAGTGAATAAAGAAGAAATCAAACCACAAGTATTGAATGGCTTTATTGCGATAGAATCCTCTAAGGCAAGATATGAAGCAGATAGATTGAAAAAGTAAGTAGACTATAGCTTTGTGTATATTGATCTTAAACTGTTCTGTCCTATTTACAATAGTGCTGCCTGTTTATATAGGGAGGAAAAAGAATCCTATACAAGGTAAAAAAACCCATCTACAAGGTAAGATATCCCTAGAATTAATGGCTTCAACGTCTTTACTGATTTCAGCCGCGATTCCCGTCGAGATATTTACATATACGTGATTTCTAGTCCTTCAGTCACGCCAATCTGATAATTTTACCATAAGGTGTCTTACCCTGATCGGCTTCGACGATCTCGTCTCGAGCGCCTTGGCTTCGAGCTTCGTTCCGGTGTAATTCGGTCATGGACTTCTCCTTTCGATGTCCTGTTCTCAGCCTATCGAGTAGCGACTTCAATCGACGCTGGTCGTCGAACCCCAAAACCGACATCCCCTATGCAAGCGACCGAATTCGACCCTATACAAAATTCCCTACTTTCCTTCTCTAGTAATGAGTTATAGAAAGACTTAAACTGTGAATAAAGCTTCCTCCTTTGGACATACATCTGTTTGCCAAAGCCATTCTTTTCAGATGGATATTTTGCCACTAATCCAAAAACACGAGGAATAGAAATGGGTTGAAAACTTATCACATTCTAGGTATATGTACAATATGCACATAAAAGCTACAACTACGAACGACTAGAGAAAATGTTCTTTTGTTTTCCAGGTCCAAATGTTGTTATTAGTAAGGAACCTCTGTTTCCTTACTAATTGAAATGTTCCTGATGCCACTCAGTTCCTGATATCCAGAGCCACTCAGGACATTGCCTTCATTCATAAATTTTGAACTATGTAAGAGAAGATGTGCTGCTAAATATGGCCAGCTAAACTTCTCTTTCTCAAGAGTGATTTTCAAGATTAGATCCCATGTCAAATTTTCTTAGAAAGAGCAATTCAACCAAGAAATTATTGCTTTAATAATGCTTTAAATACTTACTGTAATAGCTTGCCACATGTGTTCCAGCGTATCTTCTCGGATGTCCTTCCATGAATGTACTTGCAACGGACACATATTACGATCACGAACTAATATACCGGAGTGTCTCGAAAATGAAGCTTGATGCTTTCTAACAACCTAATTGTGGTAAAAGATTACTCTAAACTTTTCTCCAGGTTTGATTCCTGCTACATCTTTATTCTTGTTCCTTCCTCTCACATATTTTGGCTTTTCAGATTCATTTAAATCTGTAAATTTTTAACATAAAATAAATTCTAATCTTATAACAAAAAAAAAATATTAAAATTAAGACCTTGCATCATTTCATCTTCTTGTGCAAGGGAAACATCGTCTTCCATCGGATCAAAACTAGGAGGAATAAGATTAGCACAATTATGTGCTAGCTTATTCTGCTCAGAAGCTGTAGCGTTGTAATTTTTAATTTCGCCAACCAGATTTCTCTTTCCAATGCTTCCTTTTGCCCGAGCCCGAAGATCTTAAGTTTTGCCCAAGTCCCCTTGCTAAAGCACTTGTTATGCCCCGACTTCGGGGAGCGCAATCGGTGCTCAACAAAGTTACCTCGGTCGAGCAAGCCTGCACAGTGCTGTCTATTCAACTCACCCATAAATAAAGAGAAGAATACATTTCATTAATTAGTCAGTAAGAAGTCATGTGAACAACACCAGTTCATTTTCATTAGTTATGATACGATTATAACATTTTTGGTTTAACCTTCCCAAAAATAGATACAGCTCACACTATGTCTGCGGAGCCTCTAACAGGAACAAAAGAGTGCTATGACAACACCGGCAACAAGGCCCCGGCTATACCTCAAAACGCTATGTATAAAGAATAGAAGACACAGGATCGCGAAATAAAGATGGGCTCAGCAAATCAGCTGAGGAGAGGGTGTACTGCTATCACTGATCAATACCACCTGCTATGTAACCACCTGCATCCATTAAAGATGCAGCACCCCTAGCAAAAGGGACATTAGTACATATAGAATAATACTAGTATGTAAAACTAAACAGTCTCTCAATAGAACGAGCAACAGTAAACGCAGAATATAACATGAAATCAAATAAAAGACTCAAACAGTATCAAGGTGTCAAGTTAGGGGAAAGGTAAATTTCAAAAAGGTTTCGATAATTTAAGTTGGTATATCTTTAGCACCGATATAACATCGTGTTTTAGCACGGAGTCCAATCTCAGCCCGACCGGCTAAGCCGTCTCACCTTGAGACATACACTCACAATATTGCCATGTGCGCGGCATGGCGTCCGATCTCAGCCTGATCAGCTAAGCCGTCTCACCACAATGCCGTGTGGGTCGACATCACATCACATCCGCTAGCTATAATCATATCCCATTTAAGGGGAAACAGTCTCATTACATTAACACGGGGATTTACCCCTCAATCACTCTTACACCGGCATGTGTAGTTTTGGGGTTAGGTTGTTCCAACCTGCCCTTCCTCGGTGGCTAAACGATACTCCCAAGGAATTTATTATTAAAAGTATTCACCACTCAATTCATATATTTTTACATGTCATTCATTTTATTGGCATCATTGGCCAAAATGCAATATCATTCTTGGCACATTGGCCGTACTTCATAATTCAAGCTCACTATTCCACTTTTAAACATTAACACCGATTGTCAACAACAAACCTTTCTATTCAAGACTTTAAGCATACATTTGAGTAATTTAAGGTCTTAGGCACATGTGATCTCTTAAACAATTTGACATGGTCACTTTCATTTGGGTTTGACTTGAAGTAACAACATTTTAATACATACTTGTACTTTAAACACGCTCCCGAAGAACAATATAACATGATAAGAATATTCCGGAACATATTTTGAATATATTCATATAAATACTTCTTTCGACACCAAACTTATTCAATATAGTCAATTCATAATGGACAACTCGGGACTTACAAGAACATCGAGGGAATTTAATTATAAGAGAGAAGTTTAGCCAACATACCTTGCCTCGAGCTTTTTAAATTACTACAATATTCCGAAAATCGTAGCTACTTCGATCTATTTGGAAATATGGAAAAATCGAACACAAATTAGGAAGGAGTTCATAGTTCCAGCTCACTTGAACATTTTAGCAAACATTAGGTATGTATTAAGGTTTCGAGGTCCTCCTATGGTGGATTTTTTCATCCCACTACCCAAAGCTTACTCAATAGAGCTCAACAATCTTCCCTATACCATTTATGGTACATGCATGTAAAATAAACAATTCCCACACCCCAGAATTTACTTGGCTTATTACCTATTTTCATTTAAAATCACGAAGTTGAGGGCTATGGAGTAAAACCTTACCTCTAGGATGAAGACCTAGTGAATTTTTCTTGCAAATTCTTCAACCTTGAGAAAGAATTGATGGATGATGAGCTTAGGAACTTCCCCTCTCACTCTTTGGCACTCCCTCACTCTAGAATATATGTTTTTGCTTCAGAAGTGGTCCTTTCCTCAAATATATCGAAATACAGGGGGATAAAAAAATTAGATAAATGAAGCGACGTCACAAATCTGCGGTTGCATATCTGCGGTCTGCAAAATGGGCCCCAAAATGGCCCTCCAGAACTGGGCAATTCTGCCCCACTCTGTGACCAGTCTGCGGTCCGCAGACCTATTTTGCAGTCGCATAATGCGCTGCAGAACCTCCCTTCGGAAAACTTTCATGTTGGGTTTGCGATGGGTTATGCGACCCGCAAACCGATTATGCTGCCGCATAATGGACCTCATAATGGTCCGAAATTTTTCCCAAGGTTCTGCCTAAATCTACAGCACATCTGCAGTCCCCATACCAATTCTGCGACCACAAAATGGACCGCAGAAATGCCTTGCACTTCCAAAAATTTTCTTCAACTCCCCAACACACTGTTCAATCCAAAAAGTCCGAACCGCGACGAGGTTTCTCACCGCGAAGAATCTCTACAATCGTCAACAAAAAAGTCTACTTCGACACCACGAAACCCCTAGGTTTTAGGTAAAATATTTACGGGCCTTGCAGCACTAGGTTGACTGTAAGAGCCTCATACATCTTTCAAAGTAGCTCCAACTTCTGCAAATTTTGATTTGAGTAAAGCATAAAATAACTTCCAGTCTTATAACAAACAAAAAAAAAATTTAAACTTGAGACCTTGCATCATTTCAGCTTCTTGAGTAAAGGGAATGTCGTCTTCTATCGTATCAAAATCAGGAGGCATAAGATTATTACTATTATGTGCTAGCTTACTCTACTTAAAACCCCTGAGTAGTAATTTTTAATCTCGCCAATCAAATTTTTTTTGCCAACATTTATTTTTGCAGAGCCCAAAGATCGAAAGCTTTGCCTTCATCCCCTTGCTAAAGCCGCAGGTTGAATGTATGCATGATGTACATTCTTCAAAGTTGCTCATATTTCTGCAAATTTTGATTTATGTGAAACATAAAACCAACACCAGTCCAATAAGAAACAAAACAAAACAAAAAAATTATAACTTAAGAGACCTTGCATCGCTTCAGCGTCTTGAGCGAGGGGAGAATCGTCTTACAATGAAGCGAAACCAGGGGGCACAAGATTATTAGTATGTGTGTATTGGGTCAAGTGCGATCGACTGATCGAGAAGGGTCGGGCCCGAATATGATACGAGACCGGGTTGTCTCGACCCGAGGTCAGCAAGTCGAGCACATATTTGGAGCAGCCGAGACGGGCCGACCGATATTGACCGATAGCGCATTTCGTAGCGGAAGGTTAATTTCAGCCGAATATTTCGTGGATTCCTGATATCTTGCCAGGAGTAAATATCTCAACCGTTATAGACGTTGAGGCACCATTTTAGGATATTTTATCCCGAAATTAAAGGGATTTATTCTGTAATTAGACTTTTGCCATGTTTTGGGCTCTTTTAGCTACCTATAAGAAGGGCATTCAATCTCCTCTATAAAACACAACGCATTCTGAGAGAAAATACTATAATTATTACTATTCATCGCTATTAACACTGTTCATCAAGTTTTGTCTATTTCTTGTATCTCGTCGCCAGCTATCCCATCTCTGTGGTTTGCTTATTTCCTTTCGCCTAATATCTTTAAATCATTTTACATTATATTTTGTATTGTATCAAATTGATTCACGGATCCTTAGCACCACGAACAAATTCAATTGTTATCAGGTTTTAAGGATAAACAGTTTGGCGCCCACCGTGGGGCCAAGGATATTAGTGAATTTTTGATACATTCCTCTTTCCAACACAATTTTACGCTTGCTCTTTGCAGAATCCTTTGTTTTTCAAATTACATATTGATCATGTCGCACTCACTGCCCATCAGCAACGAGCTCAACCGCCAAGGCGAAAACGATGCTATGCCGGGATATGAAGTCCCAATCGACGCCAATTCTGAAATAGCAATCGAAGCTAACCAGGTGCCCGACCCATCGCATAGTGTTCGAGGGGAGAACCACTCGGGTATGCAACAAAGTGGGGAAAACGAAATTAGCCTCAAAATGATATTTGATATGCTACAAGCTCAGCAAGCGGCCATAGCCCAATTACAAAGCCGCAGCCAGAACCCGGGCAGAGCAGAAACCGTTCCACTTCATGTGGCAACCGAGCCAAATGAGCAAAATACTGCACAATCGGATGATAACTCTTCAGGAATAAACTCCGGGATTATCAAAATGCTCGAGGAGTTGACTAAGCGTGTCGAGACAGGGGAAAAGAGTATCGAAGCCAACGATAAAAAAGTTGAAACATACAATTCAAGGGTAGACCAGATATCGGGAGCGCCTCTAGTGTTGAAAGGGTTGGACGCTAAAAAGTTCGTGCAGAAGCCGTTCCCGGTCAGTGCCGCTCCAAAGCCGATTCCAAAGAAATTCCGCATGCCTGAAATTCCTAAATACAACTGAACTTCGGATCCAAATGAGCACGTGACAGCTTACACCTGTGCCATCAAGGGGAACGATCTCGAGGACGACGAAATCGAGTCCATCCTCTTGAAAAAATTCGGGGAAACCCTGTCCAAAGGAGCAATGACATGGTATCACAATTTACCACCAAATTCCATCGACTCTTTCGCCATGCTCGCTGATACCTTCGTCAAAGCCCATGCAGGCGCCATTAAGGTCGAGACGAGGAAATCAGACCTATTCAAGGTCAGGCAACGGGACAGCGAAACATTAAGGGAGTTCGTATCTCGATTCCAAATGGAGCGGATGGACCTGCCACCGGTTACAGACGACGGGGCCGTGCAAGCTTTCACCCAAGGGCTTAATACCGGTAGTTCTGCGGCATCTAGGAAACTCAAATAGAGTTAGATTGAATACCCGGCCATCACCTGGGCAGACATCCACAACCGGTATCAGTCAAAGATTAGGATCGAGGATGACCAAGTCGGAGTTGCATCGGGCTCTACTTTTACGGTTAAAACTTTTGATCGACCTCGAAGGGATAACTTTCGAGAGCCAAGGACGAACCGAGACAGGCATCGGTCGTATCCAGAGGATCGAAGGATTGCATCGAGGGGACATAATACCCCGAGACAGGAACACAGGTACAACACCCATCAAAGGAACAAGAGGCCGTTTCCAAAAGGAAACTTCGAGAAAACCAGCGATCGTCAAGAGGCACCCCGGTTGTCTGAATATAATTTTAATGTCGACTCAGCAACCCTCATTTCAGCAACTGGTCGCATCAAGGACACCAGATGGCCAAGACCATTACAAACAGACCCCGCCAAGAGGGACCCTAACCTTGTATGCAAATATCACGGCACTCACGGGCATAGAACGGAAGATTGCCGACAGTTGAGAGAAGAGGTAGCCCGGTTGCTCGAGAACGGGCATATTCGAGAATTTCTGAGCGACTGGGCAAAGAATCACTATGAAAATAGGGACAGGCCAGCAGATCAAAGAGAGCCAAAACATACAATCAACATGATAATTGGAGGAACAGATGCGCCTCAGGTACCGATGCTGAAGCGTACCAAAATATCCATTACCCGAGAAAAACGAACTCGGGACTATGCAACGGAAGGGACTCTATATTTCAGCGACAAAGATATCGAGGGCCTTACGCAACCTCACAACGATGCATTGGTAATATCGATGATGGTATACGACACTCGAGTGAAGCGCGTACTCATTGACCCCGGGGTTCAGCCAACATAGTCCGGTCTTGGGTCGTTGAACAGCTGGGACTAACAAGTCAGATCATTTCCGAGGTCCGGGTGCTTAACGGCTTTAACATGGCATCAGAGACAACCAAAGGAGAAATAACTCTAATGGTAAACATCGCTGGAACTACCAGGGCGACAAAATTCTGCGTGATCGAGGGAGATATGAGGTACAACGCCCTGCTCGGAAGACCCTGGATACACGATATTAATGCCGTCCCATCGACCTTGCATCAGATGTTAAATTTCCCATCAGCCGAAGGGGTCATGACCGTTTACGGAGAGCAACATGCAGCAAGGGAAATGTTCGCAGTGGAAGAAGCAACGCCAAAGTCTAGCATTCTCCAACAGAAGGCCAATTAGCAATCACAAAAGCCGCCTTCGACTGATGAAGGTGAGCAGGATCAAATTGATGAAGACAGCTTCGGGATACCCCGATCTTTTATCGTCCCGGATGAGACCAACGCAACCAAGTCAACAATCGAAGAGCTGGAGCAGATCTCGATCCGCCATGACGCGCCCGATCGGAAGGTATACCTGGGCTCGGGTTTAAATTCCGAGCTCAGGAACAGATTACTTTCTTTTCTTTCAGCTAATGAAAATTCTTTTGCCTGGTCCCATTTAGACATGACAGGTATACCACCGGAGATTGCGACGCACAAGATGAGTGTCGATCCAAAATTCCGGCCGGTCAAACAAAAAAGACGACCTCAGTCCAAAGTCAAGCAGGCCTTCATCCAGGATGAGGTAAGGAAACTCTTAAATATAGGGTCCATTCGGGAAGTAAAGTACCCCGAATGGTTAGCTAACGTAGTTGTAGTACCGAAAAAGGGGAATAAACTTAGGATGTGTATAGACTATAAGGATCTAAATAAAGCATGCCCCAAAGAGTATTTCCCCTTGCCCAACATCGATCGAATGATCGATGCCACTGCTGGCCACGAGACTCTTAGTTTTCTCGACTCCTATTCTGGATATAACCAGATACAAATGGATAAGGATGATCAAGAGAAAACATCCTTCATCATTAAATATGGCACTTACTACTATAATGTGATGCCATTCGGGCTTAAGAATGCGGGAGCTACGTATCAGCATCTGGTAAATAAAATGTTCGAAAACCAACTAGGTAAAACCATGGAAGTTTATATTGATGACATGTTGGTCAAGTCCTGCGAGCAGAGGACCATCTTAGTCATTTGCAAGAAACGTTCGACATCTTGAAAAAGTACAACATGAAGCTGAACCCGGAAAAATATGCGTTCGGGGTAGGCTTCGGGAAATTTCTCGGGTTCATGGTCTCGAACAGAGGAATAGAGATCAACCCGGAAAAAATTAAGGCTATCGAAGATATAAAAGTCGTCGACAGCGTTAAGGTCGTACAAAAACTGACAGGCCGGATCGCAGCATTGGACCGCTTCATATCTCGATCATTAGATAGGAGCCACCGGTTCTTCAACCTACTAAAAAAGAAGAACGAGTTCTCGTGGGGACCAGAATGTCAACATGCATTAGAGGAACTGAAAAGGTACCTTTCTAGCCCGCCTCTATTACATACACCAAAAACGGGTGAGCTATTATATCTTTACCTCGCCGTATCAGAGATAGCGGTAAGCGGAGTTTCGGTTCGAGAAGAACAAAGTACTCAGTTTCCCCTCTATTATGTCAGTAGGACATTAGGAGAAGCCGAAACCAGGTACCCACACTTAGAAAAGCTAGCACTCGCCTTATTAAGTGCCTCTAGGAAATTAAAACCATACTTCCAAAGTCACCCAATATGCATGGTGACAACTTACCCGCTTAGAAATGTCATGCATAAGCCCGAACTGTCAGGCCGACTGGCTAAATGGGCCATCGAGATCAGCGAGTACGATATCCAGTATCGACCTCGAACCTTGATAAGATCTCAAGTACTAGCCGATTTTATCGCCGACTTCACACCGTCGCTCATTCCCCAAGTCGAGAAAGAACTCATGACTAAATCGGGGACTCCTTCGGGAGTGTGGACTTTGTTCACAGACGGAGCCTCAAATTCAAAAGGGTTGGGGCTAGGCATCGTACTCAAACCTCCGACCGGAAACACGATTAGACAGTCC
>MCJB01053013.1:0-21157 GCA_002018475.1 Nicotiana obtusifolia
AAGACTTATTGCCCTTAAACTCTTGTTTTCTCAAATGAGAGTTGAGCCAAATTTTGCCAACGGTAATGTGAGGTTTTGGGGTTATAAATACACCCTCTTAAACCTCAATTGAACACAACACAATATCCCAAATCATAAGATATATTGCTTCAAGTATTCTTACTTCATTGAGCTATATTTTGAGCTATTTCTTGAAAGCATTGTTGTGTTCTTGAGCTGTAATTTTATTCACTTCATCTACTCTTGAGAGAGTTGTAATTCGAGTGAAAAATAGTGTTGTCATACACTTAAGGGAAGTTGTCCCTTGTTGTGAGGAAGAGTGTCTTCCTTGTTTCACGAAGCTTGTAAGGATTCAAGTGTTCGTGAGTGTAACGGTTGGTTAGGCACCCGCAAGTCTAACATTGCAAAGCTTGTGTGATCAAGTCTTTGTGGAACGGTTGGTTAGGCACCCGCAAGTCTAACATTTGCAAAGCTTGTGTGATCAAGTTTTGTGGTTGTAACGGTTTGTTAAGCACCCGTAAGCTTGACAAGTGATAGTGAAAATCTCAAGTGTGATCTTGAGGAGTGGACTAGCTACACGTTGTAGTGAACCACTATACATCTTGGTGTACGCTTTCTCTTTAATATTCTGCAACTTACATTCTTGCAATTTTATTTTCGCAGATACTTTCTCAATTATATATCTTGATTGCGAGAATAAGACAAAGTTCCGCAAAACGCTATTCACCCCCCCTCTAGCGTTATTCATTTATTCTAACACTTTTTATGTGATGATGAACGCATTGCAGTATAGGTCGTCTTTTTAGGTTTCCAATTGCTTCCTTTGGTAGTATATATAGCCATTGGCTACTCTTAGACTTTGATGTCCTCCTGCGAGTAAGACCTGTCTTCCTGGGGCATGGTTGTATGAGTCATTTAGTTCCATGAGGAATTGAAATGGCCTCTGAGACTAAAAGCGCTCCAGAAACAATCACTAGCCACTATGCCATTATATTCATCTCATAGTAATCTCAGCCTAGAAATATAAGCAGCAACTAGTGCCCTGTGTAGTTGTCTCATCTCCTTATGCAATTGAGGATTTCTTTATCCATTCACTTCATCAGTACTCTCCCTTAGATCATTCCCTACGAGGCCAGAGTTTGATGCGTATGCAATTCTACACAACAACTCCTGAAAAAAAATAATCTAATGATCCATGAGTCAACTTTTTGAGTAACTGACCTCGGAATAGGGATTTGAAGGTTCTAATAGATTCGTATGATGATTTTGGACTTGGGCCAGTGTTCCGAGTTTCGGGTGAACCGGAAGCGTTTTGGTGCTGATTGTTGCGCCTTGAAAGTTTTAGAGTTTCTTAAATTTGGTTTGAAGTAGACTTTGGTGTTATCAGTGTCCGTTTGGGATTTCGAGCTTGGAAATAAGTTTGTATTGTGATTGGTGACTGGTGCATAAAATTTGGCATCATTTTGAGTTGTCTAAGCATGATTCGTCGCGTTCGGACCTAGTTGAAGAAGTTTGAAGTTCAAAAGTTGATTAACTTGATTTGAGGGTGTGATTCTTGATTTCAATATTGTTTTATGTGTTCCAAGACTTCAAGCAGGTCCGAATTATATTTATGAACTTGTTGGTGTAGTTAGACAGGGTCCCGGGTAGCTCGGGTGTGTTTCGGACCACCTAGAGTTAAGTCCAAATTGCAAAAATTGCTGGTGCTAGTTTCCTTCTTCGCGAACGCAGAGGGCGAGGATGTTTCGCATTCGCGATAAAGGATTTTGGGGCTGGGTCATTTTGTGCTTCACATTTGCGAAGGATGGGTCGCATTCACGAAGGCTTGGGGCCAGTAGCTTTCTCGCTCGTGATGGTAGTCCTGCGTTTGTGTAGAAGGAGCTTTTCTTTCCCTTAATGCAATCTAATTATATATTTAGATCTGTCAAATTTAGGTTCGGAAGAACCTCATTCCTTACTAACCTTTCTAGCCTTTCTTTGGATATATGACACAAACGTCTATGCCACAAGTAAGAAGAACTTTCATCTAGTGAATCACGTTTAATTCCAATGTGTTGAACACTAAGATGGGATTCAAAAAAACAAATATCGAGCTTCAATTTATATAAACCATCACTAGGAATACCAGAACCATAAAAAACAACTTGCTTGTATAAATTGAGATGTCCATTTTCAAACTTTAAATCAAAACATGAAACATCAAGTCTTGAAAGAGAAATAAAATTCCTAGAAACTGAATATACATAAAGAGTCAGTAGTAGATCAAGGTGACGTCCAATCTCCATGATCAAACGATAAGTCCCTATGCCTTCAATTGGAGCCTTCATACAATTTTCTATGAACAAGAAATTCTTATTTGGAAGTCTAGTTTGGATCATAAGGAATTCCCGCAACGTAGTAGATACATCAGTGGTTGCACCAGAATTAAGACATCAAGTATTATTAGGAACTTCTATTAAATTTGATTCGAAACATACAAACTCACTAATTATACCTTTCTTTTCTGTCATGACCCAAAACCACCAATTGAGCGTGATGGCACCTAACACACTTGCTAGGCAAGCCGAACATAACAAGATGACATATAATAACATAATTAACAAAATAATACGAGTCTAAAGCCTTCAAGTATGACATAAAAACGCCAATATATGATAAATCCCGCAAAACTAGTAAATACATAATCACGAGCTCCAAATGGAAGTACAAGTCTGAAAAACTAAATAACAATACTGTCTAAAATAAAGACAAACAATACAAGATGAAAAGAGATGCCAAGACTGCGGGTAAAATAAAACTCTACCTTGTCTCTCGGTGCGCACTCAGCTATACGCTTTAGCTACTGATGACTGGGTCCGACACCTGGATCTACATAATTAACTGAAAAGTGTAGTATGATGTAACGACTCGGTCGGTCATTTTGAGTATAATAGCCCAGTTCCCCTATTTATTGCTTATACCGTGCTCATTTGTTATTATGTCACTTGTTGGGGTAGTTGGATTGGTTCTGGGATATTTCGTAATGAGCTGGGACACTTAGTCTCAAGGTTGGAAGCCTAAGTTGAAAGAGTTAACCAGATGTTGACTTGTGTGTAAATGACTCCGGAATAGAGTTTGATGTTTTCGATAGCTCCGTAGGGTGATTTTGGACTTAGGAGTGTGTCCGGATATTGATTTGGAGGCCCGTAGGTGATTTTGGCTTGAATTGGCGAAAGTCAGAAAAATAAAAGTTTGGAGAGGTGAGAAGTTTGACTGAGAGTTGACTTTGTGGTTACCGGGCTCGAATTTTAGTTTCGGAAGTTGGAATAGGTCTATTGTGTCATTTATGACTTGTGTGTAAAATTTGAGGTCAATCGGAGTTGGTTTGATACGTTTTGGCATTAGTTTTGGAAGTTAGAAGTTCATAAGTTCATTAGGCTTGAATCAATGTGCGATTCATGGTTTAGTGTTGTTTGATGTGATTTGAGGCTTCGAGCGAGTTTGAATGATATTTTAAGACTTGTTGGTATGTTTGGTTGAGGTCCCGAGGGCCTCGGATGGATTTCTGATGGTTAGCGGATTGAAATTTGACTTAGAAAAGTTGTTGAAGTTTGCTGATGCCTGTGGTTTCCTCTAACGCGATCGCGAGGAGAGGGACGCGATCGCGGAGGGTAAGGTTTGGCAGGTGGGATTTTTTTTATGTGTCACATGGTTAAGGCTGCGATCGCGAAGCCTTAAGGGAGTTGTATTACGCGATCGCATGGTAGGTGACGTGTTCGCAAAGAAGGAAGAGAAGGCCTGGGGTTCCCATGCATTGTTCGTCGTGATCGCGTGAGGCTGTCTGCGATCGCGTAGGTCAGGGGAATTGGTCACCGCGTTCGCAACCTAGAGTGTGCATTCACCTAGAAGGTTTTGGGCTACTGAAGATTTTGTTCTTCGCGATCGCAAAGGTAATTCCGCGATCACGATGTGTAATCACTGGGCAGACTGTTAAAATATCAAAATCGAGGGTTTGAACCCATTTTTTCATATTTTTGAGCTAGAGACCTCGGATTTGGGCGATTCTTGAAGGGATTTTCACGGAGTTGATTGGGGTAAGTGATTCTAACTCCGATTTGGTTGTTATACATGAATCTATCATTGTTTTTACCATTTAATTAGTGTTTTGGGTTAGAATAATAGAGAAAATTGGGGAAACTTCATAGGCTTTAATTTGAAGATTTGAAGGTCAAGTTGTGATGAGAATTGAGTAATTTTGGTATGGTTGGACTCGTGGTTGAATGCGTGTTTAGATTTAGTTAATTTTTTCGGATTCGGAGACATGGGCTTGTGGTTGACATTTTGAGTTGGCTTTTTGACTTTTATTAAAGAACTTAGCTTTATCATTTGGAATTGATTCCTATAGCTTGTGTTGATTGTGTCGAGTTTTTTGTGGCTAGATTCGAGTCGTTCGAAGGCCGATCACGAGGCAAGGGTTTGTTGGAGTAGAGATTTGCACGATTTGAGGTAAGTAACACTTCTAAACTTGATTCTGAGGGTATGAATCCTTGAATTACGTGTTATGTGGTTGGTTTTGAGGTGACGCACATGCTAGGTGACGAGCGTGTGGGCGTGCACCGTAGTAATTGTGACTTGGTCGATTCCATGGAACTGTGTAGTCATATAATCTTCTATTATTCATGTACTCTCCATGTGTTAAAGGAATTGAGCTGTGACCAATGTTAAAAATCACGTTTAGGCCATATGCTGGTACTGTTGGGACCTACCGAGGTCGTTTTGTTGTTGAATTACTTGCTTAATTTGCAATTATGTACTTGGTCACATCTATCATTTGTATATTATATCTCAGTCTCTGTTGCCATCTATTGATACATCAAATCATCATTATTTGGGCTGATTGTCATGAGATTTCTGAGCCCGAGAAACTGGAGAGATTAATAACTGAGTGAAGCCGAGGGGCAGATTGTGAGTGATATTTATGGGATGGGGATGCATGCTGCAATATGCTTTATTAATTCATGCCATGATTGGCTTATATTAGCGCTTGGGCAGGATCCGTCCCTTTGGAGTCTGACATACCAGCAGTGAGTGCAGGTACCTACTGGGTACGAGTGCCAAGCGCGAGTGCCGAGTGATTTGGGAGGAGTGAGTGACTGGGAGGAGTGAGTGACTGGGAGGACTAGGTGACTGGGACGACTGACTGATTGAGCGTGCTGAGCGAGATTAAATTCTCTGAGAGTATGCATATGATTTTATCATTGTGTTGAATTACAGTTGGCTTGCATAATTTAGATATAGATATGGTGATGTACCATTCCTCATATCAGTCACCCTTGGTATATTTTGTCCGTGTTGAACTTAAATTGTTAAACTTGAAAGCATGTCTATATTTCTGTAGAATTAAAAATCTGTATTTGGACTATATCTGTTGAGCTCGTCACTGCTTTCAGCCCAAGGTTAGTCTTGTTACTTATTGAGTACATTGGGTCGATTGTACTCATACGGCACTCTACACTTCGTGTGCAGATCCAGGTACTTTTGGGTATGGCAGTTGCTAGCATTGGAGCTTTATCTGTTGGAGACTATCGATGTAGCTGCCTTGGCGTCCGTAGACCTTGATTCTCCTTCTTTTCAGTTTATTTGTACTGTTCTATCTTTCTAGACAGTGTTTTGGCAGACATACTATAGTGTCATTTAGATGCTCATGTACTCAGTGACGCCCGAATTTTGGGAGATTTTGTATTGAGTCGCTGTATTTTTTTATCAGTTAAATTATGAGATTTTTACTATTTAAGCTTATTTCAGTATGTTTAACATAAAGATGCATGGTCATTTGTGAATTGTCGGCTTGCCTAGTATCACGATAGGCGCCATCACGACATGTGAGATTTTGAATCGTGATAAGTTGGTATCAGAGCTTAGCTTACATAGGTCTCATGAGTCATGAGCAGGTTTAGTAGAGTCTTGCAGATCGATACAAAGACGTCTGTACTTATCTTCGAGAGGCTGCAGAACCAATAAGAAAAACTTCACTTTCTTGTGTTCTTATCATGCGGATTTGTTGATTCCGGAAACTAAACTTCTGCTATTCTATTATCTCACAAATGGTGAAGACACGCGCTACCAAACCGGGCAGACAGCCATCAGTACCACAAGAGGCTGGGACCGCAGTAGAGGTTGAGTTGCAGCTCGTACAACAGTTAGAGCAGCACCTGTAGACCCACCGATTGCTCCAGCTCAGGAGCATATTCCAGATGTGGTTGAGCTGGTGGGACCAACTTAGGCACCAGCTGTGCCCATTGTGATTCCAGGCCTTCAGAAGGCTCTGGCCCATATATAGACTATTTGCACTAGCCTGGCTCAGGCGGTTTCAGTTCCGGCCGCGTCAGCCACTTCTGAAGCCGGGGAAGGTGCACAGACTCCCACCACCCGTACTCCAGAGTAGGTGGTTCAGGGACTTCAGACACCAGGGGTACTACCAGCCTAGCCGGTTGCAGTTTCTCAGGCCCAAGTGGGTTCCACGATGAGTGATGAGGAGCAGAAGAGACTAGAGAGGTTTGGGAGGCTCAAGCTTCCATTATTCAATGCTCAGGACTTCTTGGACAGGTGCCAGCAGATTCTCTGCTCGGCGGGTATTCTGGAGACTAGTGGGGTCTCATTTAATATTTTCATCTATGGGGGGCAGCCTTCAGATGGTAGGAGGCCTATGAGCGGAGCAGGCTAGCCGATGCTGCACCACTTACGTGGCACAAGTTCTCCTTTCTCTTCTTGGAGAAGTCTGTACAACCGACCCGCGGGGAGGAGTTGCATAGGTAGTTCGAGCAGCTATGCCAAGAGGGTATGTCCGTGACCTAGTACGAGATGAGATTTTCATATTTGGTTTGTTACGCGATCTAGTTGGTTCCCACAGAGAGGGAGAGGATTAGGAGGTTCATTGATGGCCTCAACTATGGACTGTGCTTTGTTATGACTCGGGAGATTGCATCAGGTGCTAGGTTCGACAAGGTGGTTGATATCGCTGGGCGGCTAGAGCAGGTTTTTAGTCAGGATCATGAGGAGAGGGAGGCCCAAAGACCTCGTGGTTTGGGTGGTTCTAGTGGTGTTTCCTTTGGAGGGCAGTCCTACCACAGCAAGGGTCGTCCTTATAGGCTCGCTCAGATGGCTCGTCCGGTTCATCGTGGTGCATAAGCTAGCCATGTTTTTATAGTGCTCCTCCAGGTCAATCATCTCACAGTGCCCTCCCAGCTTAGAGTTCATCTAGTGCTCCATCTGTTTAGGGTTCATCTGTGCCAGGTTCTTCTAATAGTTATGCTGGTTCTCGGGTTCGGATTCAGTCCCCACCACCATCGGAGAGTTGCTTTGAGTGTAGGCAGTTTAGTCATACGTGGAGGTAGTGTCCTCGTCGCTTGGGAGGTCCAGTTCAGCAGAGGGGTCAGGCTATGACTTTCGCATTGGTTACTTGACCACCTGCCCAGCCAGCTCGGGGTGGCGCTTAGGTAGCTGGAGATCGCCCTAGAGGAGGAGGCCGATCAGGTGGCGGTTAGGTTCAATTCTATACTATCCCTCCCAGGCCAGGGGTTGTTGGTTCAGACGTAGTGATCACATGTATTGTTTCAGTGTGCCACAGGGATGCTTCCACATTATTTGACCCTGGTTCTACTTATTCATATGTATCATCCAATTTTACTCATTATTTGGATACTTTTACATGTATCTGTGCCGGTAGGCGATACTATTGTTGTGGACCGTGTGTATTGGTCGTGTATGGTGAACATTGGAGGATTGGAGAGTAGAGTCAATCTCTTATTTCTTAGTATGGTTGATTTTTGACGTGATTCTGGGTATAGATTGGTTGTCCCCATGCCATGCTATCCTGGATTGTCACGCTAAGACCGTGACGTTGGGGATGCTGGGGTTTATCCTAGGATCGCGTGGAGGGGTTCTCTAGGATATGTTCCCAATAGGGTGATTTCATATTTGAAGGCCCAACGGATGGTTGGGAAGGGGTGTTTGTCATATTTGGCTTTTGTGAGGGATGTTGGTGCTGATACCCCTACTATTGATTCTGTTTCGGTAGTGCAAGACTTTCCGAATGTGTTTCCTGCGGACTTGCCGAGCATGCCACCGGACATGGATATTGATTTTGGTATTGACTTAGTGTAGGGCACTCTGCCCATTTCTATTCCTCCGTATCGTATGGCACCAGCAGAGTTGAAGGAATTGAAAGAGAAGCTTCAGGAGCTTCTTGATAAGGGGTTCATTAGGCCTAGTGTGTTGCCTTGGGGTGCACCAGTTCTGTTTGTAAAGAAGAATGATGGTACTATGCGGTTGTGCATCGACTATAGGCAGTTGAACGAACTTACAATTAAGAACAAGTATCATTTGTCATGTATTGATGATTTATTTGACCAGCTTCAGGGAGCAAGAGTGTTCTCTAAGATTGATTTGAGGTCTGGGTATCACCAATTGAAGATTCGGGACTCGAATATTCTGAAGACTGCATTCAAGACCCGCTATGGTCACTATGAGTTCCTTGTGATGTCTTTTGGACTGACCAATGCCCCAGCATCATTCATGCATCTGATAAATAGTGTATTCCACCCATATCTTGATTCATTCGTCATATTATTTATTGATGATATCCTGGTGTACTCACGTATCCAGGAGGAGCATGCAGAGCATTTGAGGATTGTACTACAAAGGTTGAGGGAGGAGAAGCTTTATGCCAAGTTCTCCAAGTGTGAGTTTTGGCTCAGTTCGATGGTGTTCTTGGGGCACATGGTGTCCAGTGAGGGGATTAAGGTGGATCCAAAGAAAATAGAGGCAATTCAGAGTTGGCCCATACCGTCTTCAGCTACTGAGATTCGGAGTTTTCTTCGCTTGGCTGGATATTATCATTGCTTCGTGGAGGGTAGCTCGTCCATTACAGCACCTTTGACCAGGTTGACTCAGAAGGGTGCTCCATTCAGGTGGTCGGATGAGTGTGAGGAGAGTTTTCAGAAGCTCAAGGCTGCCTTGACCACAACTCTAGTTGTAGTTTTGCCTTCAGCATCAGGTTCTTATACAGTGTATTGTGATACTTCTCGAATTGGTATTGGGTGTGTCTTGATGCAAGAGGGTAGAGTGATTGCTTATGCTTCACGCTAGTTGAAGCCTCATGAGAAGAACTACCATGTTCACGATTTGGAGTTGGCAGCCATTGTTCATGCATTGAAGATTTTGAGGCATTATCTCTACGGTGTGTTTTCTGAGGTTTTTAGGATCGTTAGAGTCTCCAGCAGTTGTTCAAACAAAAGGATCTAAATTTGAGGCAACAAAGATTGTTGGAGCTGCTAAAGGACTATGATATTACCATTTTGTATCATCTGGGGAAGGCCAATGTGGTGGTCGATGCCTTGAGTAGGAAGGTGGTGAGTATGGGTAGCCTTGCATTTATTCTGTTTGGTGAGAGACCACTTGCATCGGATGTTCAGGCCT
Source organism: Nicotiana obtusifolia (assembly GCA_002018475.1). Lineage (NCBI taxonomy): Eukaryota > Viridiplantae > Streptophyta > Magnoliopsida > Solanales > Solanaceae > Nicotiana > Nicotiana obtusifolia. The sequence continues at coordinate 9,457 of MCJB01053013.1, forward strand.
TGGCCAATCAGTTCATGAGGTTAGATATTTCGGAGCCTAGTCGGGTTCTAGCTTGTGTGGTTTCTTGGTCTTCTCTATATGATCGCATCAGAGAGCGTCAGTTTGATGATCCCCATTTGCTTGTCCTTAAGGGCACGGTAATGCCAAGGAGGTTTCTATCAGGGATGATGGAGTGTTGCGGATACAGGGTCATATTTGTGTGCCCATTGTCGATGGTTACGTGAGTTGATTCTTGAGGAGGCCCACAGTTTGCAGTATTCCATTTATCTGGGTGCCACAAAGATGTATCAGGACTTCAGACAACACTATTGGTGGAGGAGGATGAAGAAATATATAGTGGGGTTTGTAGCTCAATGCTTAAATTGTCAACAGGTGATACGAGCATCAGAGGCCAGACGGTTTGCTTTAGAGGCTTGAGATTCGAGAGTGGAAATGGGAGTGTATCACCATGGACTTTGTAGTTAGGCTTCCACGAACTTTGAGGAAGTTAGATGATATTTGGGTGATTGTGGATCGATTGACCAAGTCCGCGCATTCCATTCTAGTTGGGACTACGTATTCTTCAGAATGGTTGGCTGAGATCTATATCCGCGAGATTGTTCGCCTTCACGGTATGCCGGTGTCCATCATTTCAGATCGGGGCACATAGTTTACATTGCAATTCTGGAGAGCATGCAACGAGAGTTAGGCACATAGGTTGAGTTGAGTATCGCATTCCACTCTTAGACGGACGGACAGTCCGAGCGCACTATTCAGATATTGGAGGATATGCTACGTGCTTGTGTCATGGATTTCGGGGGTTCTTGGGATCAGTTTCTGCCTCTTGCAGAGTTTGCCTACAACAACAGCTACCAATCAAGTATTCAGATAGCTCCATATGAGGCGTTGTATGGGAGACGGTGTTGGTCTCCAGTTGGTTGGTTTGAACCGGGTGAGGCTAGGCTATTGGGTACTGACTTGGTCAGGATGCTTTGGACAAGGTTAAGTTGATTCAAGATCCTTCACATGACACATGTAGACAGAAGAGTTACACCGATCGGAAGGTTCATGATGTTGCTTACATGGTGGGGGAGAAGGTATCGCTCATAGTTTCACCCATGAAAGGGTGTTATGAGGTTCGGGAAGAAGGACAAGTTGAGCCCTTAGTATATTGGCCCGTTTGAGGCGGTTGAGAGGATTGGGGAGGTGGCTTACAAACTTGCATTGCCGCTTAGTCTATCGGGTGTTAATCTAGTATTTTATGTCTCCATGCTTCAGAAGTATTTCGGCGATCTGTCTCATATTTTGGACTTCAGAATGGTTCAGTTAGATGGGAAATTGGCTTACGATGTGGAGCTGGTGGCCATTTTGGATTAGCAAGTTCGAAAGTTGAGGTCAAAGAACATAGCTTCAGTAAAGGTGGAGTGGAGAGGACAGCCAGTCGAGGAGGCTACTTAGGAGATCGAGCGGGAGATGCGGAGCAGATATCCGCTCCTATTTAAGACTCCAGGTATGATTCTAGACTCGTTCTAGGTTGAATGTTTGTTTAAGAGGGGGAAAATATAATGACCCGGCCGATCGTATTGAGTATTGTAGCCCTGTGCTCCCATTTATCGCTTATACTATGATAATTTATTGTTATATAACTTTCCGGGTCGGTTGGTTTGGTTCCGAGGATGTTTCGGATGAGTTGGGACACTTAGTCCCAAGGTTGGAAGCCTAAGTTGAAAGAGTTGATCGGATGTTGACTTATGTGTAAATAACTCCGGAATGGAGTTTTGATGGTTCTAATAGCTCCGTAGAGTGATTTTAGACGTAGGAGTGTGTCCGGATATAGATTTGGAAGTCCATAGGTGATTTTGGCTTGAATTGGCGAAAGTTGGAAAAATAGAAGTTTCTAGAGTTGAGAAGTTTTACCGAGAGTTGGCTTTGTGATTACCGGGCTCAGATTTTGGTTTCGGAAGTTGGAGTAGTTCTGTTGTGTCATTTTTGAATTGTGTGTAAAATTTGAGGTCAATCGGAGTTGGTTTGGTATGTTTCGGCATTAGTTTTGGAAGTTAGAAGTCATAAGTTCATTAGGCTTGAATCAATGTGTGATTCATTTGATGTGATTTGAGGCTTCGAGCGAGTTCATATGATGTTTTAGGACTTCGGATGGTTAACAAATTGAAATTTTACTTAGAAGAGTTGCTGAAATTTGCTGATGCATGTGCTTCTGGTTTCCTCTTACGCAATCGCGAGGAGAGGGACGCGATCGCGGAGCGTAAGGTTTGGCATATGTTCTATGCAATCTCTTGGTTAAGGCTCGCGTGGTTAAGGCTACGATCCATTGAGGGAGTTGTATTAGGAGATCGCGTAGTAGGTGACGTCTTCACGAAGAAGGAAGAGGAGGCCTGGGGTTCCCACGTGTTGTTCATCCCGATCGCGAGAGGCTCTCCGCGATCGCGTAGGTCAGGGGAATTAGTCACCGCGTGCATTCGCATAGAAGGTTTTTGGGCTACTGAAGATTTTGTTCTTCATGATCACGAAGGTAATTCCGCGATCGCGATGTGTAATCACTGGGCAGATTGTTAAAATATCAAAATCGAGGGGTTGAACCCATTTTTTCATATTTTGAGCTCGAGAACTCGGATTTGGGCGATTCTTGAAGGGATTTTCAGGGAGTTGATTGGGGCAAGTGATTCTAACTCGGATTTGATTGTTATACATGAATCTATCATTGTTTTTACCATTTAATTAGTGTTTTGGGTTGGAAAATTGGGGAAAATAGTAGAAACTTCACAGACTTTAATTTGAGGATTTGAAGGTCGAGTTATGATCAGAATTGAGTAATTTTGGTATGGTTGGACTCGTGGTTGAATGGGTTTTCAGATTTTATTAATTTTGTCGGATTCCAAGATGTGGGCCCGGGTCTGACTTTTTTACTTTTGTTAAAGAACTTAGCTTTATCATATGGAATTGATTCCTATAGCTTATGTTGATTGTATCGAGTTGTTTGTGGCTAGACTCAAGTCGTTTAGAAGCCGATCGCAAGGCAAGGGCTTGTTGGAGTAAAGATTTGTACCGTTTGAGGTAAGTAACACTTCTAAACTTGGTTCTGAAGGTATGAATCCCTGAATTACGTGTTATGTGGTTGGTGTTGAGGTGACGCACATGCTAGGTGACGGGCGTGTGGGCGTGCACCGTAGTAATTATGACTCAGTCGATTCCATGGAACTGTGTAGTCATCTAATCTTCTATTATTCATGTACTCTCCATGTATTAGAGGAATTGAGCTGTGATCCATGATAGAAATCATGTTTAGGCCATACGCTGGTATTATTGGGACCCACGGAGGTCGTTTTGCTGTTGAATTACTTCTTAATTTGCAATTATGTACTCGGTCACTTCTATCATTTTCATATTATATCTTATACTCTGTTTCCATCTATAGATACATCATATCATCATTGTTTGGGCTAATTGTCATGAGATTTCTGAGCCCGAGAGACAGGAGAGATTGATGACTGAGTGAGACCGAGGTCCCGACTATGAGTGATATTTATGGGATCGGGCTACACGCCGTAGCATACTTTATTGATTCATGCCATGATTGGCTTATATTAGCGCTTGGTCTGGATCCGCCCCTCCGGAGTTTGATGTACCAGCAGTGAGCGCAGGTACCTACGAAGTGTGAGTGCCGAGTGATTTGGGAGGATTGAGTAACTTAGATGACTGAGTGACTGGGAGGACTGAGTGATTGAGCTTCCTGAGCGAGATTAAATACTCCGAGAGTATGTACATGATTTTATCATTGTGTTGCATTACAGTTGGCATACATAATTGACATGTAGGTATAGTGATATACCATTTCTCATATAAGTCACACTTGGCATATTTATCCGTGTTGAACTTAAACTGTTAAACTTGAAAGCAAGTCCACATTTATGTACTGTTAAAAATCTTTATTTGGAATGTATCTGTTGAGCTCGTCACTGCTTTCACCCCAAGGTTAGTCTTGTTACTTATTGAGTACATTGAGTCGGTTGCACTCATACTATACTTTGCACTTCGTGTGCAGATCCAGTTACTTCCGGGTATGGCGGTTTCTAGCTTTGGAGCTTTATCTATTGGAGATTAATGAGGTAGCTGCCTTGGCGTCCGTAGACCTTGACTCTCCTTCTTTTCAGTTTATTTGTATTGTTCTATCTTTCTAGACAGTGTTTTGGCAGTCAGACTATGTTGTCATTTAGATGCTCATGTACTCAGCGACGTCCGAATTTAGGGGATTTTGTATTGAGTTGCGGAATTTTCTTATAAGTTAAATTATGAGATTTTTACTATATAAGCTTATTTCAATATGTTTAACTTAAAGATGCGTGGTCATTTGTGAAATATCGGCTTGCCTAGTATTGCGATAGGCGCTATCACGACATGTGAGATTTTGGGTCCTAACATATGAGTACTACCGACCACATATACTCAACAAGTATCACAACTAACATCGACGGGGTAATATAAGCTAGAATTACAAATAATACTCATTATAACCTGTACAGTTCATAAATTCAACAAGTACAGAACAATAATATGATCAAGTCATAAAGCACATAAAGGACCATCTTGGGGCACACAATTACTCAAGACTCTACTCAGTCAATGACCCAGCATATAAAGATGATATGCAAGTGAATAAGGAAAAATAACCAAATAAATTGCAAGTAAAGATGAAATGCAATAACCAAACAGCACTGGCCATATTTTCCTCAAAATTTCCATAATCGTACCAACCACTGATCATTTTTCCTCAAATCCACGTGTACACCATCAAGAAGGCACATGAGAAGGTGACCCTCGTGGATGGATCCGTATCCACACGCTGCACGGCGTAGTCATGTGCAATAATCATAATCCATTCAGCATGGTCAAGAGCTCAATATCATAATGCATCTGGCATGGTCACATGCTTACGGTCCGCTCGGCGCGGTCATAGGCTCAACAACACAACCGCCCGGTATGGTCATAGGCACAACCACACAATCTGCCCGGCATGATCATGAGCTAATATCACAATCCGCCTGGCATGGTCACGAGCTACCAGTCCAATCCATATCACACATAAAGTAGATATGCAAGAATAGAATTACATGATCAAAGAACATCAAATTTCATACTCCTGGACTGGTATCAATGACATGCTAAGGTGTATGCATGTGCAAGTGTGATATCATAGCTCAAATCAGGCAAATACCTCACAAGATAGCAACTACCATGTTTAATCAGGAGATTAACCTCTATGTAACCTCAAACTTGGCTCAAATAGCTTACAATAGGGTACAAATAAGAGAACATCAATACATGAAGATTAGTAATCAATTCAAGGCATATCATAGCCTAAGCACTACCCCGGATATGGAAAATACCCCGGTGCATGCCCATGGGCTTTGTCCCACAAATGTGCGCCACCTATAGCACGTAGCTATCACAAATAACTCGGGCAACTAATGCCTCAACCAAGTTTAGGTAAGATACTTACCTCAAGCAAGCCAAATAAATCCTCTAACAAGCCCATCCCACATGTATCAACCTCCGGACGGGTCGAATATACCCAAAATAACTTAATACCATCAATAAAAGTCATAGTAAACGATTCCAAATAATAAAGCTAAGATCTTTAACCAAAATAAAAAAGTCAACCCAAAAAGCTAACCTTGGGCCCCCACCTTGGAACCTGACCAAACTCATAAATTTCAAACACTCATTCGAATACGAGTCTAACCATACCAATTTCATCCAAATATGATCTCAAATCAACCTTCAAATCCTCAACTTTTACTTTAGGAAAGTGTTTACTAAAATCCCCAATTTCTTCACTTGGATTCATCAATTAAATATTAAAAACACAGATGGAACCATGAATAATGAACAAATCCGAGTCAAAAACACTTACCACAGTCCAAATCATGAAAATCCCCTCTAAGATCACCCAAATTTGAGCTCTCTAAGTAATAAAATGACTAAAACCCTCGAAAATAGAGTACTTATGGTCTGCCTAGGCATACCCTTCATGATCGCGAAGCACAATAAAACATCGCCCAGAAAAGCCCTTCGCGAACGCGATATCCAGCTTGCGAACACGATGCAATCCATCTCTAAGTCTTCGCGAACGTGGCCACACCATCGTGATCGCGTAGGCTAAAGCCTGATACCCCAACTGGACTCCCCCTTATACGCGAACGCGACAACACTCACGAGATCGCGATGACCACTGCCTCAAGCTTCGCGAATGCGAGCTCCCTTCCAAAAACGCGGTGAACAACCACCCTTCCAACAAAATACCTTCCGCAATCGCGAAAACCTCTTCATGATCACGAAGAAGGAAATCAAAAACTCAGAATCAGCAGTTCCAAACATGATGGAAATGGTCTGAATCACACCCTGAGACCCCATCCAATCACACCAACTAATCCCAAAACATAACACGAACCTACTCGAAGCCTTGAATCACATAAAGCAACATCAAAATCATGAATCACACCACGATTCAACCGTAAGGAACTATTGAATTTCCATCTTCCAAAACTCATACCGTATCACACCAAACCAACCTGAAATGACCTCAAATTTTGTGTGCAAGTCCAAAATGATATAACGGAGTTATTCCCACTCTCAGAACCACAATCTGAACCCGATATACATATAGTCAACTCTCGGTCAAACCTATCAACCTTCCAAACCTTCAACTTTTTAACTTTTCCCAAAATACGAACCAAACCAGCCTACGGACCTCCAAATCCATATCCGGGCATACGCCTAAGTGCAAAATTACCATACAAAACTATTGATACCATCAAAACTCCATTCCGGGTTACATAAAAGTCAAACTCCAATCAACTTTTACAACTTAAGCTTCCAACCTTGGGACTAGGTGTCCCAATTCACTCTACAACCTCTCTGAAACCAAATCAACTACCCCTTCAAGTCGCGTAACCACAAATACACATAAGTAAAGTATGAAATACAGAAAACAGGCTTAAAATACTCAAAACGACCGGTTGGATTGTTACATTTTTGAACCAAGCTTTACGTTTTAGAAAATCTTTCTTATAGTGTCGTTCCTTGTTACAGAAACGATAGGTATCTGCCTTATATTCATTCTTAGCATCCTGTGAAGCTTTAGCATATGCTTTCCTCTTCTTGAACTTGTTTGCCTTCACTTTAAGTCCTTTACCGGCTCCTTGACCCATGCGGTTAATTGAATGACTCCTTTGTTTGTTAAGTCTTGACTCTTCCTGAGTAAGCAAACTGGACAATTCACTAACATTTTACTTATCCTTAATAGTATTATAGTTAATTTGAAAAGCTCCATACTCAGGAAACAGCGAGTTCAGAATAAACTGAACCAAGAAGGAGCCATCCACTTTCATCCTAATGGTCTGAAGTCTTGTTGCAATGTTAGTCATCTCGATGATATAATTTTGCATACTGCACGACCCATCAAACTTCATGGTCGTGAGTTCAGCCATTAATATACCAGCAAGAGACTTATCTGCAAAATAAAAACTTTCTTCAACAAACTTTAGGTATTCCATGGCACTTTTGTTTGTGGAACAGTACTTTTAGTGTTGTTGGCAATAGTCATTCGCTAAACATAAGGCTCAGCCTGTTAGACCGTTCCCATACTTTATGGAAAGACTTCTCATTCGCACTGCTCGAATCAGTAATGGCAGTGGGCTTATCATTCAGCAAAGCCAAGTCAAGATCCTTCACACCTCAATGGAAGTAAACTTGTTCATGCCATTCAGAGAAGCTCAATCCATTGAACAATGTAACAGACGAAGCATGCGAATAAAGAGGAATATCTACAAACTAGATAATATATGCTCACAAATAAATATGGATTCAGTAAAGCAATTAAAGCATATCGCAATTCTCCTTTGGGTAAATACTACGACATGCACTCATAATTTAAATGTCATTTAGTCTTTAAAAGGCATTCAAATATTCTCAATCAGACATATATGACATCTTTGGACAGACAATACATGTTTGACTAAAGAATATTAATTTACCTCATCATAGTCACTATTCATATAATTGATCCACCTTTGGGTAAATCCCTAAGTTCTAGCAATAGTGAAAGTTAATTTATCCATTTATTTTCAATAATAAGCATTTCATTAGTTTCATGGATAAACTATAATTTTATGTATATATATTTTTCATAAACATACTAGTTTGGACACTTTGGCGACTAACATATTATATAAACATAAACGCACACATAAAATCGAAAATTTTATGCATGTGAATATTCTAAACAGTCTTGTTTGATCACTATGGTGACCAACAAACTATATGAATATTAGTAAATACATAATATAAACATGAATATAATGTATGTGAAATATTAAACTTTCTAGTTGGATCATTTGATGACTAACAAATTATATAACTGAAGAAGATATACATTAGTTATTATTTAATATGAGGAGCACATTACACATTAAATAACTCAAAACAAAGTTATTTTATGCCCATAGTAGATACAATTAGCTTTACGGCTTTTGCAGAAAAACCATGAGCTAAATCCTTATAAGTATCAAATGAACGACATCCTTAAAGGAATTAGTAATTTCATCCATGTTAGCCTCAAATTGGACTTCGTAATTAATACATAAATTTTAGGTAAAATAAAGAAGTTAAACTTAATAAGCAGAATTGTGTGGGCTTAAGCCAACTTACTGCAGTTAGTGCTGTGGGCCTGGCCCAGGACCGGCCCAGGCACGCGGTCCTGGTGGGCCTAACGGGCCTGTGGTCCGGTCCCTACCGTGTCTGGACCTCAAATGGTGCAAAGCCCGCGACGGGCCGGTCCCCAAAAAAAAACCCGCCAGGCCCGGGACCAGGCCCAGCGGCTATAATTTAAAAAAAAAAAAAAAAATTTAAAAAAATGGCCCAACGGTCAGATTTAAAATCTAGCCGTTGGAGCCTCAATTTGATCGTTTGGGGTTCCAAAAATAGTCATTTTGGCCCCCAAGCTTTAATTTAACCCCAAACTTTTTATAAATACACTTTTTACCTATTCCCACCTGTAAATACCCCCCCCATTCTTTCATTTTTAACTCACAAATTCTCTCAATATCTCTCAATCTCCTTCAATCTCTCTCTAATTATTTCCATAAGTGCTCATATTATTATTTCAATTTCGTGAAAAATTGTGAAGTTGGTGAATTGAAGTATTAAAGTCTTCAAGTCTTCAACAATATTTAATTTTCAATAAGTTGTTCTTCAATCCGGTAACCTCGTTCCAACTCTTTAATTTTTAATATATTGTTGTATTTGTTTTAATTAGTTTAATTATAATTAATATATTGTTGTGTTTTTTTTAATTAGTTTAATTATAATTACTATAGATTTTTCATTGAAAAAAATGTTTGGTGGTAAGGGGAAGGGAAAAGCGAAAATTGGTCAATCTAGTAGCCAAGCTACTCCTCCTCCCCCTGCTACCCGTCCTCCTCTACCTAATATTCTTGATAGTGATCACCCTTTAATGCAATTTTTCGATAGTCAATTTTATCACAATATTACACCCGATACTCGATTAGATGAGGAAACGATGAACGCTCTTTATGGTAATGAAACCCAACCCGATTTACATGAATCCCAACCCGATTTAGATGAAACGCAACCCAATTTAGAAGATATACCTACTAGTCCTAATAATGACCCAACTGATGACCCTCCTGTACTAACCCCTACATTTGATAGAAGACCTCCTAGACGGCCCGAACCATCTCTTGTTTGGCATTTTTTTACTCAATTAAGAGAAGAAAACAAAGCTAAGTGTAAAAGTTGTGGGTCTTTGTTGGCTCATAAATTTACTAGCAACCGTAGCGGTACGGGTAGTTTAACTAGGCACACAATGAGACACCCTAGAGATAAACAAATATATTTGCAAATGAAAGCTGCGGAACAGGGAGCGGGCAGAGGTAGTCCGGTTCCTCCTAGTGTAGGTTCAAACTTAGTCCAACCCGGAATTAACACCGTTACCGGGAGAATTTTATACTAAGATCCAAACAAGGATCATGAAGAACTATCAAAAATGGTAACAATTATGTGCTTACCATATAGTTTTCCTTCTAACCCCCATTTTATACATTATATTAGAAAAATTTATAATCCTACATTTAAAGGATGGCCTCGGTCTACAGTGAAGGCCGACATTTACAAATATAAGCATGAATACGAACAATATTTGCGATATCTATTTACCCATATAGATTGTCGCATTGCAATTACTACAGACATAGGTAGAAGTGCCAATGACTGTGACTATTTAACCGTTACCAGTCATTGGATAGACGAGGACTGGATAATGCAAAAATGCATTATCGCATATACAATAATTAACTCACGCCACACTGGTAAATTTATAGCTAAAACGGTAACAGACGTTTGTATATATTTTTGCATTACAGATAAAATAATGTCTGGTATCATGGATAACGCGTCTAGTAACACCCACGCAATAACCACTCTTACAACAACTCTAAACCCCTCATTTTCTAATATTTTTCATGTTAGGTGCATTTGTCACATTTATCATTTAATTGTCGGGGACGGAATGGCATTGTTAAACGTAGAAATTGAAAAGGTAAAAATGGCTCTTAACTGGCTATTCTACTCAAACCATAGAAGTAGACTTAGGGAATATTTTAAAAAATGTGATGAATGTGGCCTTAAGGAAAGAAAAGTTCCTAAACCTTGTCCTACTAGATGGAACTACATGTATGAAAGTCTAGTAGTTGCGTATGAATATAGGAACCCGATTACCGCAATCTATAATGCTCGTGTAGGTGATGGTGATACTGAAGACGACGAGCACCTAACAAATCAAGATTGGGTTAACGTTAAAACACTTGTAGATTTTTTAGAACAATTTTCTATAGCAACTAACGATTTATCTGGGCAATATTATCCTACAATTTCTAACTGTTTAGTTTATATAGCTGCACTTGCAAGTTTATTTGATAAATTTGTAGATAGTGTAGTTTATCAATATGCCACTGAATCTATGAAATCTAAGTTTAAAAAATATTTTTTCCCTATCCTCCCTATTTATGGCGTTGCTGCACTATTAAACCCTACCATGAAATTAGGAGGTCCCCAATTTTGGTATTCAAAAATTTATGACTCTTTGTCACTTTCACCTGACAAATATGCAACACTTGGAGATACTCTGGCCTCAATTAAAATAAATGCACAGACAATTTATGATGCATATCAAACTGCTTTAGATCATGTTAGACCTAGTATTCCAACTCCCACTTCGTCCACTTCACGACCAGGTAAAAGAACTGCGGGCATAAAGGCCCTCAGTGCTTGGACGGAGTTCAGGGGTTCCCAAAGTGAAAATATTGGTGATAGTTCACAACTAAATGAGCTTCAAGTTTATTTGTCGCAGGGACTTGAATCAGAGAATCCCGACGGCTCCTTCGACGTTTTGGAATGGTGGAAGGACAAACAAAAACACTTTCCGGTTCTTTCAAGGATGGCGCGAGATATATTAACCGTTCAAGCTTCAACGGTGGCATCGGAGAGCGCTTTCAGTCAAGCGAGACTTCAAATCGGTGATCATAGAGCATCGATGAGGGATAGCTTGGAAAAGGCAATACTCTTCCGAGATTGGATCCGATCGGAAAGAAGAAATTTCGGACTTGCAGAATCACAACCGGATGTAAAC
>MCJB01053014.1:0-21156 GCA_002018475.1 Nicotiana obtusifolia
ATTTGTGGACGCTGCATGTCGTGCTGCAGGTCCGGACTGACAGATAGACGAGGCTCCCCCACTACAGTAGGTTGTCCAGTTCAGCGGATATTGGCGAGATCCATCCTTCGGACTTGCCACAGTCTTGGTATGCATTTTGCTGTAGGCATTATGGGCACGTCGGGGCCCTGTTCCGACGTAGGTTACATTATATACGTTTTTGTAGAAGCTCATAGACAAGTGTCAATTTATGCATAGACAAGTAATGGGTTGGCTTATGTACAGTTGAATTGCCTTGTCGGCAAACGTATAGGTTTTATTTTATGGTTTTGCATTGTAGCCTTATGGGCCATATTATGTATATAAGTATGTTCGTATCATGGCATGACGTCTCGTATCATTATAATTATTATTCGAGATTATATGCATATGACAAGCCTTATAGATAATAAGGAAAGTTAGATGAAGGGTACGCCGGCGCCCGTTGAGTAGGGTCCGGTGACGGTCGCGGCCCTCCGGCTTGGGTCGTGACAGGAAATTTGAAGGTTTGAAAGGTTCATAGATTTGACTACGAGTTGACTTTGATGTTATCGGTATCGGATTGTTGTTCCTTGACTTGGAATAGGTTCGTTATGTCAATTGACTTATGTCAAAAGTTTGATTTCATTCTGAGTGGGTTTGATAGGAATCGAATGTTTGGTTGGAAGCTTAGAAGCTTATTAACTTAGGAGACGTTTGATCGATGGTTTGATTGTTGATTAATACATGTGCCGATATTGAATGTATTTGGAGGATTTGGATAGGTTTGATTAGTATTTATGAACTTGTCGGTGTGATTAGTAAGGGTCCCTGGTGGCTCAGGTGAGTTTCTGACCACCCAGAGCTTGGTTGAATTACTGAAGACTACTGGTGTCTGGTAAACTTCGCAATCACGGAGGTCTCAAGGAGGCTTATTTGGGGCAAAGGCCTTTTGTTATTTGCATTCACAAAAGTTGTGTCGCATTCACACAGCTTTGTGATAAGTGGCCTTCGCGTCCCTGACCTGGGCATCACATTCACATAGAAGGACGACATGTGAGGGAAGGTTGGAGCTAAGCCTTCTTGTTCGCGTGGGCTTAAAAGCTTTCGCGTAGGCTGGGATTGGTAATGCAATGCATTGCATTTGCGGGCGGTGACTCGCATTTGCTGTGGGTTATTTAAGAAAGGAGCTAGTTTGTTCTTCCAGAACACAAGACTTGGGCCGCGTTCGTGAAGGGTATCACTGGACAAATTTTTAATAGTTGTTTTTCAGGACTTAGACTTATTATTCATATTCATGGCCCTAGATTTGGAGAGGGGCGATTTATGAAGTGCATTTCCACTCAAGGCAAGAGGGTAGTAATTTATACTTGATTTTTATATTTATCTTGTTTCCCCATGGATTATTAGATATAGATTTTGGATTTTGAAGGAGAAATTTGGGGATTTTGATTAAGGTTTTGGAGAGTGAAAAATGGAGATTTGAACTCTAATTTGCAGCCAGCTTTGGATGAAACTTGTATATTTGGACTCGTATCCAAATGGGTAGTCAGGATTTGTGACTTTTGTCGGATTATGGGAAGTGTATGACGACCCAGCTAGTCGTCTCATGAGTTACCGCTCCGTTTTTCCCGTTTTTACCTTATTATGCTTTGCTATCCGTGTTTTATGTAATCACGTTGAATGGTTTGTGTTCGGAGTTGATTTGGTAAGAAATGAGACACTTAGTCTCTTTTAAGAAGGTTTAAGTTGTAAAAGTCAACCGGATGTTGACTTATGAGTTAGAGGGCTCGGATGTGAATTCTGACGATTCGATTAGTTTTGGCTGATGATTTATGACTTAGGAGTGTGATCGGAATTGGTTTTGGAGGTCCGGTGTAAAATTAGACTTGAATTGGTGGAGTTAGTGTTTTGGTGATTTCCGGTTGTTAGGCGAGAATTTGATCCGAGGGTCGGAATAGAATTCTGAGAGTTGCTATAGTTTCGTATGGTGATTTCGGACTTAGGCTTATGTCCGGATTTGAAACTGAAAGTTCGTAGGACAATTCAATGCATTTTGGCGAATGTTGGAAAATAGAAGATTTTTGGAAAAGTTTAACCGAGGAGTTGACTTTTTGATATCGGGGTCGGAATCCAGTTCTGAAAATCTTCATAGGTCCGTTATGTCATTTATGACTTGTGTGCAAAATTTGAGGTCAATCGGACTCGATTTGATAGGTTTCGGCATCGAATGTAGAAGTTGGAATTTGTTAGTTTCATTAGGCTTGAATTGGGGTATGATTGATGTATTTAGCATTGTTTGATGTGATTTAAGGCCTCGACTAAGTCCATAATATGTTTTAGGACTTGTTGTTTAACCGAACAGGGTCCCGAATGGCTCGGGTGCGTTTTGGGTGGTTAAACGGACTATTTCATCGTTGGAAAGGAAAATATGCATAAATGTCAAAAATGCTACGTAATGCTGTCCAAAATGTGGATAGCATGTTGATTATGCTACGCGAAAATGCTATAGCAAAGTGCAACAGATTACAATGTCAGAAATCTACGTGATGCTGTCCAGAATGTGGACAGCATGTTGATTATGCTACGCGAAAATGCTATAGCATTTTCAACACCTGAAAGTTTTATGTGTTCCGAGTTTTAACCCCTTTATAAATAGAAATTAGTGCCCATTTGCCATGCAAAACTCATTTTCGTTATCCACAAAGAGAAACACCTCCAAACACCATAAAATCACAACAAATCAACCTCAAAACTATATCCAAAAGAGATTTTCCTGAACAAATTCTTAAAGAAGGGGGTTTTGACCATCTTGAACATAATTGGAGCTAGGGAACTCGGATTGAAGCGAAATCTTGAAGGATTTTCGGAAGATTTTCGAGAGAAACATTTGGGTAAGTGTTCTTAACTCAATATTGGTCAAATTATCCAAACCTATTGCCATTCTAGTATGTAATTGGTGATTTAAGTTAGAGAAAATTGTGGAAAACCCTTGAGTTAGATTTTAAGACTTGGAGGTCGAACCGATTTCGGAATTCGATAAATCTTGTATGGTTGAACTCGTGGAAAGATAAGAAATCCATTGAGGTGAAAAATTACTGAATTTCGAAAAAGTGGGCCCGGGGCTCGCATTTTGCTAATTTTGGGATTTCTTAGTATTTATTGATTGTGTTCGCGTGGGCTTTGTTCCCTCAACATATTGTGACGTAATTGTTCTGAATTTGGATAGATTCGACGCACGTGGAGGCCAATTCGAAAGGCAAAGGCATTGTGGTCTAGAAATTTAGCCGGTTTGAGGTGAGTAGTGATTGTAAATGATGCTACGAGGGTTTAAAACCCCGGATTGCACATTGTAGTGCGATATTGAGGTGAGGTATGCGCTCGATGATGAGCGTGGGGAATCCTGACCGCTTCCGGTCAGGATTCACACTCGGAGCTGGGAACCGATCGACTAGTTTCGGCCATGAATAAGGCCCACTAGTTCCCAAAGCCGGACACTTCCATGGCACCGGTAAGTCACCCAACCCGGTGACGTCCTCCGAGGCAGTAGAGTCTAAACCATCAAAAAAGGGTTGAAAGGGGTTTGCCACCTCTTGGGGCCTCACGTTGGATGCCCTCTCAACGTATTGGCCTCATTAATCATGGAATCAATAAACGAAGGCGACTCAGAGAGATCTATCGTTCCAAGGACGTCCTTCGAGGCATTATCTTCTTCCCGAGAAGCACAGCCGCGGTCTCTTTACCGGCCTCCCTAACTTGGGGCAAAATGGCCTCACCTCTCCCTGCTTTAGAGGCCTTGGCATTGCCTCTTCATTCCCCCCCCCCCCGATTTGAGGCAGTTCGATGCCGCCTCGCGTGCGGGCCACCAGTTCAGAAGCTTCTTCTTCTTCTTCGGACTCATCCCTCAGCTGATGGAGTGAGTCCGATGGGAGCTCTCGAGCGCTGGTGCTTTCTTTGGATTTGCACACCAACTTACTCCTTGGTTTTATTGGTTTCGTGATTAGAGAAATCAAAGCCTTTTTCTTTTCTTCTCCCTGCCCTATCTCGAAGCAGGAGACTCGGCGGGGCAATCCTTGTCACCAGATGGAGGCCTCAATGGAAACAGAAATGAGTAAGGGCTCAACAGCACAGAGGCAACCTAAGTGTTATCCATTCAAGAAAAGAATCTCACCATGAGAACGGGCCTCCTACCGGCCCTTCGAAAGCTCGCGCCATGTGCGCTTATAATATGGTTTCTGCGACACAATGTCCTTGACCAACTCCTTGAGTCGAGGAACTGCATCCGGCATCCGAGCAACAACTACACCACCACAAAACAGCGATGAGAAGGGAGGAAAAGGGAAAGCGATAAACAAAATCTTGAAAACAAGATTATACTTCTGTGTCATGTTTCACTTCTCAAGAAATGGCATGTGCTCGACTTGGATCAAATCCGAGGTCTTCACTCAGATAAAGCGGCCTAACGAGACTCCATCCCCATCTTCGTCGATGCTCGAAAACGGGGCCTTACTGACCTAACGAGGAAGCTTGATTAGTCGCCCTCCATAAAGTCGGGGACTATATAGGCGCATGAGATGGTCGAAGGTGAAGGGATACCCCTCAATCTTGCTTACTAAAAAACACAGGACAATTACTATCTTCCAAAAAGAAGGGTGAATTTGACCAAGGGTCACCTCGTTACTCTTACAGAAGGCGATAATGACCGGGTCCTAGGGACCCAGCTTGAAGAGATAAGTGTAGACACTTAAAAGTCCCTCCATGTGGATAGTAATGGCTTCCTCAGGCTTGGGGACCACTGCGTGCTTATTAACCTAGTTGCAATCTTCCTTGACCATGAAAAGGACGTCCTCGGTAATCGAGCACATATATCTCAAGACTGGCTTATACCTACCCGGTACCGAGGAGGGCTTCTAGTTCTTAAAATTGGCACCGGTCAGGGACCCCCCAGGGATGAACATATTCAGAGGAGGTTCCGGTGCCTGTTCCTCGGTAGCAGCAGAAGAAACGTTTTCCTCTACAGCCGGTTGCGAGGCAGAGGGAGTTTCTTTTTGAGGAAAAGAATTTGACGTCTTCGCAATTTCATTGATAAATGCAGAAAAGAGAGGGAGTTTAAAAATTAAGCTTGATGGTTGGGGAAAAAGCAGAGCTGAAGTTCTTGAAAAAAGATTTTAGAAAAGCCAGAAATTTAGTGCCCAGAAGTGTTGAAATTTCTAAGAAAAAAGAGTAGAGAAGATTTGGATGTAAAGTTTGAATGACTGAAGAAGGGGGTATTTACAATTTCCAAACTACGGTTCAAAGCCAGGAGTGGTCGACCAGCAACCGACGAGCATTTACTGCCATTAAGACGTGATTGACAAGACGTTTCATTCATTTTGTCATTTCTGACGCGAAGTACCGAGGTGAGAATCGAAAGCACATACCGTTTCTCGTCGTTTATTCTCTGAAAAATGAGGGAATTATCTGTATACGGCCGAAATTAGGATCGATTATTACATGACAGGCCGAGCTCAGAACGGGAGGGGTTGAAGATCGACCTCGAGTCTCGCGAACCTGAACACGAGGTTAGAATGTCCATCATCGAGAACATTGAGCGCATGATCCTGGAATCGACACTGACCCCACATAAGCTCGAGGAAGCATTGCCAGTATAACCAACAGATGACCGAAATAACGGAAGGCTGAAATATCTATAACCAGATATTTCGGCGGGAATCTCGGCACATATCAATATAGAACTGGCAGATTAGCAAACCAGGAGATTATTACCTTTTATAGAATTGTACCTAAAGTAGGATTCCCCTACTATATAAAGGGGGTCTGGTTACATGTAAAACACATTGTAACACGCATCTCAAAGCCATATATTATTGTTCTCTTCAAGTTCTTATTATTCTTTTATTGTTTTGTTATCAATAAAAGCATTTTTGGCTGGAGAGTGGCTAACCTTCAAAAGCTAAGGCTGTTCAAGTTAATCGATTTGCATTCACTTTTCCATTACTTATTTCAATTGAAATTTGATTTATCATTTAGTATCAAATTGAATCACGTATCCTAAAAATCACTTATAACTTCAATTGTTATCGGATTTTGAAGGTAAACAGTATGCAACCTTGACGGGACCTAATGTATTGGTAGTTTGCAAAAAAAAAGAAAAGAAAAAGATGAATTGCGAGTGTAAAGGCTAATGTCTACTCTACGATTAATTACAGGGTGAAGCCTACATCAATGCATGTAAAGAAAAGAATAACGATACTAAAATGTTTAATAGCATAAAATAGAGATAAAGAGACACATGAGAGTGTTTTGATTAATAGTTCATGACTCCACATAGTACAATGCTACCTGAGACACCCAAATTACACCCTTCAAATAGTTTAAGCAGACATCGTC
Organism: Nicotiana obtusifolia; assembly: GCA_002018475.1. Lineage (NCBI taxonomy): Eukaryota > Viridiplantae > Streptophyta > Magnoliopsida > Solanales > Solanaceae > Nicotiana > Nicotiana obtusifolia. The sequence continues at coordinate 6,388 of MCJB01053014.1, forward strand.
AAATATGAAACCCAATAAGATAGGCGTGGAATCCACAAAGCATACAATGTTGAATAGATTACTTATTAAGTGTGAAATCTAACTCAAAGTCTAGTATTTCTGTGATCGTAAGTAAGAAGGTTGAAATCTATAACTCCAATTGTAAGTTGAATAATTGATTTAAAACAAATGAATAAGAGATCAAGTTGATGTTATATAACAAGTAGGTAAAGAGACTAGGAACATTTAACTTATGGTGACAAAAAAGTCCCATAATTAGAAACGTTGACATGTTTGACCAGCCAAGGTCAAACTTGTCATAAAAATGTGATTAACTTAAATTGGGACTGAATTATAATTTTTAAAACTTATTATCTTTTACAAAATACACAAAAGCCCATAAATATTATACAAAAACTTCTTCCAACCCACACATATTATACAAAAACTCCTTCCAACCCACTTCCCCCCATGACCCCAACTACTTGTTCATTTTATTTCAAAAAAAAAAAAGCAGTTCTTCAGTTCCAAGTGCCCCTCTCTCGATTCCGTCTCTCTCTCTATCTTTGTTGCTACTGTAAAAAACCGGCGACCACCATTGTTGCTGCTCGTTCCTCTCTCTCCATTGTTGCTGTTGCTGCTCATTTCTCTCTCTCCCTCTCCATTGCTGTTGCTTCTCTATTCATCCTCAAGTAAACTTTTTTTTTCACTTGGTTCAAAAGTTAGGGTTTTGAAATCAGAGTTTGAAAATGAAGATTTTTGTTAGAGAAGATGAAGAAGAGCATGGGTTTTTCTTTAATGTTGTTTGTTTTGTTGTAGTTTCGTGTATTCGTTGCACTTGTTGGGGTTTGTGAGTTTGTAAATAGTGGTTGTGGTTGTGAAATTATGGTTTTTGGTGCTGTTTTTGTTCTTCTTATCCTTGTGTTTCGAAAAAAAAGGTTTGCAATTTTGTTTATGTTTTCCAACAACTGAGGTTACCTGTTGCAGCAAATTCAGCACTTGTTTGACAGTTGCAAACATCTGCTGAGGTTGCATGGTTAAAAAGAAATCCTATTTGGTGTATTTTGTTTAAGCTGTGAGTGAGATTTGTGATGGTTGTGTGTTTGTAATGAAATCTAGATGTTTTGTAGTTAAATTTAGATGTTTTTGTTGTTGTTGTTGCTGTCATGCTGTGGTTTAGGAAAAGTTTTGATTTTATCCAACAGCTGTTGAATAAAATCAAAACAAATTGTTGAGGTTTTTACAGCAACTGAAGCAGTTGTTGTAGCATATTAACAAGCTGTTGCGAAAAATCAAAACAGTTGCTAAGCTGTTGCTACTGTCTTTCTATTTCCAACATATTAATATTCTGCCGCAACAAGTAATAAGTTATTGCAACAGCTTCGTATTTTGTTGCAACATATTCTTAATCTGTTGCAACAACTGATTATTTGTTGTAACATATACCTTTTTCCTTTTACTTTGAGTGTTGCACTAACCAATTAAAACTATTTTTCTATCTCGTTTGTGTAGATAAAATGGCTTCAGTTAAAAGAAAAGGAGAGAAACCAACGGAGGGAGAAAGTAGTAAAAGAGCTAAGGTGCAAATGAAAAAAGTCATTTGTCGATCAACAAATGAGGAAAGAATTAGTGAAACTGGGGCTTCATAAAGAGAGGAAACCCACGAAACCTCTGTTGGGCATGAAGAAGAAAGTGATAAAAATGAACAAAGTGAAGAAACTAGAGAAGAAAGTGAAAAGATGATGAAAAATCTGCTGAAGGAGATGAAGAAAATGAAGAAAATGCTGAAGGAAATGAAAAAGAAGGAGATGAAGAAGAAGTAGGTGAAGAAGAAGGAGATGAAGGAGCTGAAGGGGATGAAGGAGGTGAAGAAGATGCAGAAACTGAAAATGGTAATGAAAAAGAAGAAGAATCAACAGATCAGACTTGGCCGAGTTAAGAAAAAAAAGGAAACATAATGTGAATGCCAATCTTTTTGAGTCTTTTAGTATTGCCACAGATCCCAATAGACCTTCGATTGAGGAGGTCGTTAAGAGTTTCAACATTGAAAAGTACGGCGTGACAATGCCGCTGAATGAAAATAAGGATTTGTCCGGTGATTTTGTGGTTAGATCAACCATGGGCAAGGCTTTTGACACCTTCAGGGGCATTCTCCGGCAGCAGGGGTTGGAGAATTTCTTTAGGGCTAGCTGCTTTGGGCCCTATTTCGATTTTCTTGAAGATACCGGTGCCCGATTTCCAATGACAATGGTTTCTGAGCTTTTGAAGCGTAAGATTATTTGTGATAGAAAGGATGAGATTTGGATCAATTACTGTGGCATACCGGTTTGCTTTGGCATGAAGGAGTTTGCCATATTTACCAGATTGAGATGCTATCCTTGTGAGCCTCTTCCTACTGTTGTATTAACCAAGCCAGCCAAGAAAGCAAAGGGTTCCAAAGCTAATAAGGACATCTCCTTGGTAGACTTAGTGGGAAAGAGCTACACTCACAAGAAATTGTTGCAAGATTTAGAGTCCAAACTTTCTCAAAAACACACAAGGAGTCACTGTGCTTAGTTTGGTCTGTGCACAATGTTCTTTTGGCAAGAGACGTAAACTACAACATACCGCTTGGATTGATTAAACTTGTTGAGGACTATGATGCCTTCAACAACTATGCCTGGGGTTTTCAAAGCTTTAGCTTGACTGTTGAATATGTGATGAAGGATTTGAAGCCAACGGGGAAGACACAAAATCTATATGGCTTCCCTTGGGCTTTCATGGTAAATTTTCTTCAATATTTTAACTTTTTTTTTTAAATTTCAATCACTATTTTGATTTTAATTGGCATCTTTTTTTTCTTGGCTTGGGCATTTGAAGCCATTCCTCACCTCAGGTATCACGTCAAGGAATACTCCCAAGAAGTTACCTATCCAATAATTCTTAGATGGCTCACTGCCAAGAACAACACAAAATTGAGTGTCGACCTTTTCAACCCCCCTAAGGAAGCTGTAAGCATTAGAACACAACAGATGACTAGTTGTTGCAACAGCTTTTATAATCTGCTGCAACAACATATGCATCTGTTGCAACAAGTTATGCATCTGTTGGACAGATAATTAACCTGTTGCAACAAGTTACCCAACATATGAATCTGTTATAACATGCAACTAGTTTTTTACAACAGATGATAAACCTGCTGCAACAAGTTATCCATCTGTTGGACAATATCCAACAGGTTATAAACCTGCTGCAACAAGTTGACAATCTGTTGGACAATTTCCAACAAGTACCACAGCTGTTGCAACATATCACTTTATTTTGGTAATTGGATAACTTCTGAATCTGTTACAGTAAGTTTTTACAACAAGTACAATAATCTATTGCAACAAATTACTAATCTGTTGTACAATATCCAACAGATGATCAACCTGCTGCAACAAGTTACCCATCTGTTGGACAATTTTCAACAGATAAGCAACATGCTGCAACAAATTACCCATCTGTTGGAAAATTTCCAACAGATGAGATACCTGTTGCAACAAGTTACCCATCTGTTGGACAATGTCCAACAGATGTGTAACCTTTTGCAACAACCTGATGACTTGTTTTATATAGGAGTTTAGTTTTTTATGATTTAGCACCATTATGATATATCTCCTTTCTTGTTGTAGGCTGTGCACCTATGGCTTGTCCCAACAATAAGAGAGTTGGAGATGCCATGCCTTGTCACCTTTGTGCCCATAAAATTTGTGCCTGACAGATTGATTGATGGGTTGAAAGGGGAATTGGCTGGAGTGACAGCCATCACTAGGGTTGATGATGTTTTAGCTGGTGGTGGTGGTGGTGGTCATGTTGTTGGTGGTGCTGGTGGTGATGTTGCTGCTGATAATGTTGGTGGTGTTGATGCTGTTGGTGGTGTTGTTCAGCCTGTTGATGTTGGTAGTGGTGGTGGTGGTGATGTCCCGGCAAGTACAGCTGGGGAAAAATTAAGAGATGATGATGCTAATATTGGTGGATTTACTCAAGTTTCTGGATTTAGTGAATTTTCCAGATTTGGTGGTAATTTTAGTGGTGGTGGATTGAGTGATAGAAGATTTGCTGATGTTGGTGCCGGTACCTCTAAGGTTCCCTCATGCTTGTGAGTGCACTACTTGCAAGGACAAAATGGATAATTTGACTAGAAAAGTGGAGGAATTAGTGCAGGCCCAAGAAGTCACAAGCTCTTCTATCCAGAGGTTAATATCCAAGAGGGGTATCAATCCATCAAAGAATCTTTCCTCACCTTATACTCCTGCCCATCTTCGGAGGAGGGGCAAAGCAATTGCCAAGGCACTTGCATCAGTTAGATCAAGAAAATCTATTGCTACTCCCAGTAAGTCAATTGAGACTCCTCTTCTTGATGTTGGGCCACAAGTGCCAAAGAAGGTGGACATTTTCAAGCTTGTACATGCCTAAAGAAAGAAAAAGGTTGAGACTGCAATCAAGTCCAAAAAGAGTGGGAAAACCTTGTACTCAATGCTTGAATTTGGAGCAGCAGACTTCCAGGCTTTGACAAGCATGGAAATTTGGTGGGAGTATTGCGTAAGTTTCAACACTTGTATATATCTATCTGATTCAGTATGTTGTTGCAACAAGTTAAATAGTTGTTGCAACAAGTAGATAATCTGTTGCAACAAGTTACCAATCTGTTGCAACAAGTACATAATCTATTGAATCTGTTGCAGCAGGTAACTAACTATTTTACTACTTTTTACTTTAGTATGTAGATGAAGTCCTTCTTCTAATACGTATAAGGCAAATCAATTTCCTTGAGTACTACGATTCCACTGACTTAATCTTGGACCTCAACTTTTACAACAACATGTCCAAGAGGTACGCATAATTGACAAAAGATAGTACAGTTCTGGATGTCGTGCCTCTGAAGGTTAGACTTGCTGAATTCAAGTGGGATGATGATATGCTCGATTATTGTAGAGGTGTTAGACCCTACCTGGGTGGCTGCTCGTGGGCTGGTGCAAAGAGGGTTTTAACAGTGATGAATATTAATGTCACACATTTTGTCACTCTCAAGTTCATGATTGAAGAGGGAGTGATAAATGTGTATGACTGCAACGTCCCTGTCTACGAAGAATCTGATTTCTTTTGCTTCATGGAGCCGGTATTGGAATTGTGGCCCAAGTTATTGCAACAGAGTGGCATGTTCGCAGACTTACCTGCAAAGTTACTCAATGAATCATGGGAATTCAAGAGGCTAGAGAATCTCCCTCGCAATGTCCCTAGTAGGGCATGTGGTTCGTGGTCAATTGCTTTTATGGAGGTTTTGCTTACCGGCACAACTTTTACAAAACCCGAAAGTCTAATCAACAACAACTCAGTTGGGAGAATGCAATGGAGATGGGCGTTAGGTATCATTAAAAAGGTGTTGGAGCCCTAAGATGGGTTGATAAACAATTTATTATTTTTGTGTTTTTTGGAGTCAAAATGTGGCCTGTTGAACAGTTTAAGTATCTATTAGGAGTTTTTTTTATGACATTATGTAATTTAAGTATATATTAGGTGTTCAGTACTTTTCTAAGACATTTTGGTAAGTATATATTAGGTTTTCATTATTTAAGTTGTGTTCAATAAATTATGTTTAGTAGTTCCAGCAGTTTTAAACAAGTCACAAAATCTAACTGCTGTTGAAGAATTTGCAACAACTGACCCATCTGTTGCAGCAAGTTTGTAATATGTTGCAACGGATGAGTAAGTTGTTGCAACAAGTTTCAAATCTGTTGTTACAGATGATTAAGTTGTTGCAACATGTACATAATCTGTTGCAACAGATGGTTCGATTGTTGCAACAAGTTCATAATCTGTTGGAACAGATGGTTCGGTTGTTGCAATATCTGGGTCAGTTGTTGCGAGAAATTTAGCTGCTATTGAAGAAGTTGCAAGAACTAACCAATCTGTTGCAACAAGTTTTTAATCTGTTGCAACAGATGGTACAGTTGCTGTAACATATGGGTCAGTTGTTGCGATAAATCTAACTGCTGTTGAAGAAGTTGCAACAAGTTGATAATTTGTTGCAACAAGTTTATGATCTGTTGCAACAGATGATTCAGTTGTTGCAACAAATCTTCCAGCTGTTGAAGAAATTGCAACAACTGATATCTGTTACAACAAGTTTATAATTTGTTACAATAGATTCATTAGTTGTTGCAACAAATTTTTAATATGTTGCAACAAGTCAATTATCTGTTGCAACGAGTGAGTAACTTGTTTAAATTAGGAACATTTAGTATATAATAAGTATCATTGGTTTTCTTTGTTTACACCTAAATATGGGATAAGCAAGTAGTTCTCGTCAAATTACTCCAACGATCGCTTGGAGTGACTCAGTATACGCTTCGTTGATCACACATACTGACTCAGAATACCATCAAATTGGTTAGGAACATTTAGTAAACAATAAGTATCATTGGTTTTCTTTGGTTACACCTAAATATGGGATAAGCAAGTAGTTCTCATCAAATTACTCCAACGATCGCTCGATTTGGAAAGTATACGCTTTCAATTTCCCATCAAATCAATGAATTACCGTCTAATCCATTAAGGATGTTAGTAGATAAATATATTGATCATTAAATATCGTTTAATCTCTTTGTTTAATACTAAACATCATTGGTTCCCTCTATTAATAACTAAACATATGTGACTTATATCGTAGTTGTTGCAGCAATTTCATGATCTGTTGCAGCAATTACATAATCTGCTGCAGCAGTTGCATAACCTGTTGCAACTGGTACATAGTCTGCTACAGTAATTGCATAATCTGTTGCAGCAGTTGCATAACCTGTTGCAACAAGTACATAATTTGTTGCAGCAATAGCATAACCTGTTGCAACAAGTACATAATCTGTTGCAACAGGTAACATAGCTGTTGAACAAGTCATATCACTTGTTGGATGAAACAAGTTAAGGAGTTTCTGCAACAACTCATTCCATTTGTTGTAAAAAACTCAAAACACTATAGGAACAATCATGTCACTTGTTGGAAAATCAAGTTATGTTTGTTGCTGCAACAGGTCCGATTATTGGTTGACAAAATCCCAACAAGTTACACAACTGTTGCAACAGAATTATTACTTGTTGGAAACTATTCAGAAATTGCAAAACCACAGAACATACGTTGGTGATTTGAGCAAGAATTTGAGCAAGATCAACATATCATTTAAACCAATTTTACTAACAGAAACAACATAAAAATGTCATAAAATCCAATTTCACAAACACAAACAATAGTAATTATTATTACAAGACATTGCAAATTCAACAACTATGGAACAATTCGGTTTGGGCATGTAGTTTTTTTATGACTAGCTGTTTTGCATATGGAGCATTTGTTTTTCCTCGTTGCAAGTGATTCCCCGATTCCACGCCTCCTCTTTTCCATCTTCTTCCCGGTTTGCTCGGATCAACATGTGGAAGAGGTATTTCTCTCTCTAAAATCTCCATAGGAACTTCCCAAGATTCTTCAAAAGGCACGGGATTCATTTCCTCACAGTATGCGATTATGTAATACTCCACCCTGTAATATGGAGATGAGTAGTCATAAATCCGCCTTCCAAAGTCTTCACCATATCGGACTCGAAGCGTTGCCATAGCATGTGGGCAAGGTATTTTGTCCAGGTCAAAAACTCTACAAGTACAAGATCTTCTTTGCAGATCGACTGTTGCAACTGAACCGTGGCCGGTGACGCTGAACTTGTAGTTGGCAATTTGATGGGCCAATAACTTATTACCCAAGTTGATAAATTTTGATTTTTTTTCCATTGAGGGAACAAAGATGGTTGGTGAGTCGATGAACTCGATACGCCTCTCATGAAATTTCTCAGTAAACCTCCTGTTTATGGAATCAAATAGAGCAGTAATGGGAAATTCTCTTTCAACATTGAACATTGAGTTCACCGACTCAGCAGCGTTTGTCGTCATAAAATTATACCTGACAAAAAAAACATATTAGTGTTGGAACATGTGGCTGAGCCTCAGCCGTGTAAAAAATCATGACAAGTACAGAAACGTGCAAATACCTATTTCTGTGGCAGAATGCCCTGCTCCATCTGTGGAATCCAGCACGTTCAAGATGTTCGGCGGCCCCAAGAACCAAATCTCTGATTTGATTGAAATGGTCATTGAAGACATCAATGTTGTATGCTTTTGCTGCTTTATAAAATTGAGATACGATCGCCCCATTATGAAAGGTGGTTTTCAGATTTTCCCCTAGGTGCCTCATGCAAAAACCATAATGAGATGTAGGGAAGACAATTGAAACCGCCTTTTTGATACTTGGATGTCTATCAGAAATTATGCACAACTCAGGGGTATCCTCTACATAGCTTCTCATTTGTTCAAAAAAATATTTGTACGAATCATCACACTCCTTGTTCACTACACAAAATGCCACTGGAAAAATATGATTCTCCGCATCTTATGCGACTGCTGACAACAACACTCCTTCGTACTTGCTCCTCAAGAATGTCCCATCGACAACTATGACTTTTTTCATTTGCGCAAAACCAAGCATCCAAGCCTTATAGGATATAAAAAAGTACTTGAGCTTCCCATTTTCATCAACCTTCAATGCCGTCTTACTTCCTGGATTTGCAGAACGAAGCATATAACGGTACGCATCAACCACCGCATACCCGTGGTCATGTGTCCCCCTTGTCAAAGCCTTTGCAATATCCATGCCCTTCCAGACCTTCCAATAACTTACCTTACAACCCAAATCTGTACGGATTGATTGCCTTATATCTTTTGTAGATGGGCTTTTACCGTAAGGAAACTTATCTTTGAAGTATTCACCAATAACTTTCGCAGTAGCGTGTGGATTATGGCTCGTTGCTTAGAACCACATGTATGATGCTTTATGTAGGTTCTGATACAAAATCTGTTAGAACTTAAAAGCTTCACAGCCCTCAGCCACCACTTGCACTCCGGTTGTACACATCTGAAGCAATACACAGTACGCAAATTAATCACCTTCTTGATTCTAAAATCTTTCTTCAAGCAAGAAAGTTTCAACCAAGTGGCTAGTTCTTCCCTGTTCTTGAATGACATTCCTTTATAAAAACCTATTTCATCATCTTGAACATGGCTAAACAGCATTGATTGTGTAGTGCCCACTGTATTGCTCGCAACTTTAGGTATAGGGATCGGGTCAGCCCCACTTCCATTATCTGGGATATCCACATCCACCCCATCTAATTCATCATTTAACACATCTTGTTGGTCTTAAGGTATATTGTGGTTCTTTACCGGGCTTCCAATAACGTATACCCTTAAAATGGGCCTAGATACATCATTCAAATATGTAAGCAAACGAACCTGATCAGTTATCTTAAATGGCAAGAACCTCTGATTTTCAAAAAGAGCTGTGCATGTAAGTGATGGCAAGATCTTTTCGTTCACAAGTTAATTCGCAATAGGTGATGATTAGGTTCACAAAATCATCGAACATAACATCTCTTTGGACAGTCATTGCTATCGTCTGTAACGTATTGCTACCCTTCCATCGCCAAATATATCGATTATTCTTCTCGATCCATTCACCATGGCAATCAACCCTTATTGTTATTGAGTCCCCCATTAGTGGTGTTCGAGGTACCTGAAGATATTTTGTTTAACAAAAAATTGGTCATGAGAGTACATACCAATCAATAACAAAATGAAACAGCTGCAGCTCTTGTTCCAACAGATTATTAACTTGTTGGAACAAGTGGACTACTTGTTGCAACATGTAATAAAATTGTTGCAACAACTCACTTCAGACAAAAATTGAAGCTGACTCCAACAAATAGTCGAGTTGTTGCAACAAGCGGAACACCTGTTACAACAACTATACAACTTGTTGCAGCAAGTCAATAATCTGTTGGAAGCAGCTTCAAGTTTTTGGGTTCTATTTCAGACAAAAACTGAAGCTGACTCCAACAGATAGTCGAGTTGTTGCAACAGGTGTTAGTGTAACACCTGTTGCAACAACTATACAACTTGTTGCAGTAAGTCAATAATCTGTTGGAAGCATCTTCATTTTTTTGGGTTCTGTTTCATACCAAAACTGAAGCTGACTCCAACAGATCGTTGAGTTGTTGCAACAAGTGGAATATCTGTTGCAACAACTCACTCAGTTGTTGTAGGTTATTTATTTAACAATTACAACAACTTCAGAATCTGTTGTAGAAGTTGCAACAACCACACTATACGTTGCAACAACTACAACAGCTACTGTAAGTTCTTGGAAAATCAGTAGATTTATACTCAGGTGAAAAATCAAAATAAAACAGCATTGTTATACTTACCAAATGAGCGAAAAACACTTATGAAGTAATTGCCAGTGCTACACCAACAAAATCCAGTCAAAAAAATGCAAAATCGGGGGGTCACATTTTCTTCTTTCTTGAGCAATAATGGCGGACGAAGAAGAAGAACAAGACGATGAAGAAAGAAGAACAATGGAATGAGTTATGAAGTAATTCCCAGTGCTACACGAATGAAATCCAGTCAACAAAATTGCAAAATCAGGTGGTCTTGTTTTTTTCTTTCTTGAGCAAAATCCAGTCAAGAAGAAGAAGAAGAAGAAGAAGAAGAAGAAGAAGAAGAAGAAGAAGAGGAAGAAGAATAAGAAGAAGGAGAAGAAGAAACGAGCAGCAGAATAAGAAGAAGAAGCAAGAAGAAGAAGCAAGAAGAAGCAGCAAGAAGAAGAAGAAACGAAGCAAAAAAGAAGAGCCAAAAATGGTGGAAACGGCGCAGGCAAACAGATTTGGCGCATTTTCTTTTTGGCTCTGTAGGGTTTATATGGGTTGGGTCAAAGTGTTAAAAATAAAACTTGAGGGTAAAGTGTAAAAAATAAAGCTTTGGGTTAAAGTGTTAAAAATATAACTTTGGGGTGAGTCAAAACTCCCTAATCACTAATTCAAAGTTTATCACCCCTACTCAATTAAAAAAACTAGAGTGATTTAGCTAATTTAATTATGTGATGTTATGATCAATGACGTCTCAACTCCTGTTAAAGGTCTCTCAACTCATTCAACAGATATCATATTAGATGCCTAAACACGAAATCTCTTTTCTGCATGATCTCAAATATCGGGATATATGATCCTCCCCACACTGATATGGTAACTTGAAATGATGGATGCAATGAGGATGGCCGTCTGCACTTTGATATCCGTTTCATTCCTTGAGGGCTACAACTGACAACTCATAAGGTTGAGCCAGAATTTGACCTCGGTTTTAAGGTCGGGCTTGAAAATATTTTGTTCCGGACTAATCCAAACTGGTGTTCCTTGAGCTATGGCTGATGCTACCCAATGATGCACATCATCACCCCCTTGGAGTTTGCTTTCATACTTCGCTTGGAATACAAGATTATATTTCTCTAAGCTAGAGAACCAATTCTCGAAATACACTTTATTGATTGTCGTTGAACTGCAGTCAACTTCTACACCTCGAATCAACACTGTATCTACATATTATGAGTTTCGCACTTTATTATTCATTCACAACTTGGACGTGTCGGCAACATAAAATTCCATCACCAGGACCTCATTGTACTTCCTTGGGGTCTGAGTGAAACAATTTCACTTTCGCTTCTCAATATTCTCCAAGATGAGTAGGAAATAGTGTTTGAGTCCTGTGAGGCTCAACCTCTTCTTTTCGCGCAAGTATACGTGTAACCTTCTGGCTAACTATTTATCTTTGGAGCCCGATAGATTAAACCTTAAGCTATCTTCTTGTTGCTTTCTGTGGAACTCCACATACGTGTTGTCTGAGGGTGGAGGTAATGCCCCTTGCGTGGGCCTTGATGTGTGTGTCCTCTCCTCTTCAAACTAGGGAGAGGACTCATCGGATAACATGATATTATTGGTAGTTTTCTGCTTGGCAGGAGGTTTATCATGTTCTAACGCCTAGTCTAGTCCTGCTCTGCTTTTCCCTGTGGTAGGTGGCTTTGCCGCTCTGGCTGGTCAGATCTTTCTAGGAGGCATATCTATAATGCAACCCTTTGATTAGACGTAAGAGTAAAAGGTGCAACCTTTTTGTGTTTTTTCATATGATAAAATAAAGAAAAGAACAAGAATAAACAAAAGACGAGCTAAAAAGAAGTACAGGAAAGGTGGTGAAGAGTGGGAAAAAAATGTGGTTGCAAAACAGTTTTGCAGGATGCAAAATAGGTTTGCGAGTCGCAACACTATTATGCGATTTGTAGAGCACAACCTCATAATAGCCCATAGCTGAAGTAGATTATGGAGCATTCTACAGACATTTTGCAGTTTCGCGAGGCAAGAAAGCCAGCCACAGAATGTCCTTGCAGATTATTGTCATGTTTTCTATTGCATTCTATGATAGAGAATGGTACTTTATGAGCTGCATAATAAGTTTTTGAAAGGCGAAGCACCTTGCAGATCCTTGTTTCCAAACATAACAATTACACAACAATCATCTTTTCAAAGAATGGCCCATTCTCTGGACTACTCTAAAATCATTTATGTTCATTCCTAAGTTCGTGTGGTGTATGGGGTCGAACTCGGACCGCCTACGTGGGGACAAATCGGAGCTGTAGTTTATACGGTTGGTATTAATCATACTTATTTTTCGGTAAACCGAGATCAAGATATCAAAGATCAAAGAGCGAGACTGAATAACATCGAAGCAGGAATATCGAGGTATCAAAGATCGAAGGTTGAGATCGAACAACATCGAATCAGAACTCGAAGCCACGGTACCCGAGATGAACCTATTGAGCTCGATTTCGGGAATGCCCTAGGGTAAGTTATCAAATTTGAATGACGAAAGGACCGGAAATCCCGTGATAAGTAAGCATCTCGGCGGGAATCACGGCATCAATCAATAAGACCGTTAAATCAGCACATCAAGAGATATTTTACCTTGTAAACAAATTCTTGCCTTGTATAAAGGATTATCTCCACGCGATATAAAGGGGCAACGTAATTGTTCTAAGAGATCAGTCAACCCAATCATCAATACAAAAAAAAGAAGTCTGCTTTCATTATTTTATATATTATTTTATTAATCTGATTTCGTTTATATTTACTGTTCACCTTGGAGGAATTAGTCAAGGCCAGGATTATCATAGGCTTGTGTTTGCATTCCTTCTCCATTTATTTACTGGTTTTAATTTTGATTATATTATTCGTTATTTGTGTCAAACTAAATCACGTATCCTTAAAACCACACATAAATTCAATTGTTATCCGAAGCCAAGGGTAAACAGTTTGGCGCCCACCGTGGGGCAAGGATAATAGTGAGTGTTTGATACAATTTTTTGTCACGCAAATTGTTTTACACTTGCTCTGTTAAGTATCCTTGATTTCAGGTTACATCTATGTCGCATTCACAATCTGTGCCTTTGTACGTCGATAATGAATTTGATCGTCAAGGAGAAAACAACAACACAGCACCCGGTGATGAGGTTCCAATCGACGCTAATTCACAAGTGGCAGTTGATGTAGATCAAAATACCGTTCTGTCAAATAGCGTTCGTAGGGAACATCGATCAACAACACACGGTCCCCAAAGTGACGAAAGGGACGGGATCAGGTCAGAATGATCTTTGACAAGTTGCAAGCCCAGCAGGCAGCCATTGCTCAATTACAAATCGAAGCCAAATATCGAACAAAGTTGAGCTCGGCGCTTCTCGGGGAACTATTCCTGAGAATGAACCAGTCACAGAAGAGCGGAATGAAGGTGAATCGAGGGCAAACTCCGGGATTATGAGGATGCTCGAGGAATTAACCCGACGAGTCGAGTTTAGAGAGAAAAAAATCGAGGCTAACGACAAAAAGGTAGAAACGTACACTTCCAGGGTGGATCAAATCTCAGGAGCACCTCCGATATTGAAGGGCTTGGATTCCAAAAAATTTGTATAGAAACCTTTCCCATCGAGCGCCGCTCCAAAACCAATACCCAAGAAATTCCGTATGCCGGAAATCCCAAAGTACAATGGAACTACCAATCCAAACGAGCATGTGACCGCATACACATGTGCTATAAAAGGGAACGACTTAGAAGAAGACGAGATCAAATCCGTTCTTTTGAAAAAGATCGGGGAAACCTTGTCGAAGGGGGCCATGACATGGTATCATAACTTACCCCCTAATTCCATTGACTCTTTCACTATGCTTGCAGATTCCTTTGTAAAAGCACAAGCAGGCGCTATCAAAGTAGAAACGCGAAAGTCGGACCTATTCAAAGTCAGACAAAAAGATAACGAGATGCTCAGAGAATTCATATCTCATTTTCAAATGGAGCGGATGGACCTGCCACCGGTCACTAATGATTGGGCTGTTCAGACATTCACCTAGGGGCTCAACACTCGAATCTCAACGGCTTCACAGCAACTCAAGCAAAACTTGATAGAATATCCTGCCGTCACATGGGCCGATGTACATAAACGATACCAATCGAAAATCAGAGTTGAAGATGATCAACTTGGAGCCCATTCGGGATCCATTTATCCCGTCAGAACTCATGATAGAGTTCGAAGGGAGATTTATCGTGAACCGAGACTGAATAGAGATCGGCATCGGCCATATCATGGGGATAGAAAAACCACTACAGCAAGGGAAAACTCCCCAAGACACGAAAGGAGAAATGATCAAGGGTGGAATAATCGAGGGCCCATAGATAAAGGCAACTTCGAGAGAACCACTAGTCATCAAGAAGCACAACAGTTATCGGAATACAATGTCAATGTTGATGCGGCTACTCTCATATCAGCTATCGGTCGCATCAAGGACACTAAGTGGC
>MCJB01053016.1:0-21148 GCA_002018475.1 Nicotiana obtusifolia
GTAAAAACAAAGGAAGATGGAGGTGGACATCCCCGCCGACGTCCCCTGCTCTTCCACCGCCGTCTATTCCGTCATTCGCATGGCCACCGCCGGCTTAATCTGGGGTTCCTGTTCTGGTCCATACGAAGCCAACAAATTAGGTCTTGCTGGCATTAATCAATCTTCTTTTATTGCTAAGTCAGATGGTCGGTTTGGCTTTCAGTGGGGACTGTTTGCTGCAACATTTTCTTTCACTCGCTGTGGACTTCAGAGATATGGAAGACAAAATGATTGGGTTAATATTTTGACCGCTGGTGTAGTAGCAGGGGCTGCTTTTGGTGCAGGCACCCGAAACTGGAAGCAGGTTGCTGGAGCAACAGGTCTTGTGTGTCTCTTGTGTCATGTTGCTGAGGGCTCTAGATAAAATTTCTCTGATTTGCTTAGAAGGGACTAAAATACTCTGCAGTAGTGCCGGAAATTGATGGACCCTTATCTCCATCCACACCAGTCTATGCCATACTAAATACATCATGTTGATTGAGGAAGCATGGCACAGTGGCATGTTTCACGGAATGGAAAATGAAATTCAGTTAATTGAAGTTCATACATGATTTTTTTTTTGTCGATTTCATAGGCCATGAGTTTTAGGGAAACAAACCTAACATATGAATTGCAAAGCAAGTATATCTTTATCGTTTTTCACTTTAAATGGCCCCTAATCCCTACAGGACAATCATAATCCTTTAGGGGAGTGTTGCTTGGAGTTGATCATAGGTTGGTTTATCTACCCTTTTTTGAAAAAATAAAAAATAAATAAACAACATAATAGGAGTATACAACTCATAATACTGGGATTTACCTCCGAAGGCAGCATACCTTTAACATTTTCATTGTGGAACTCATTTCCATCATTTCAGAGATTTAAGACATATTTCATTCTCTCAAGCCTGTTAGTTTCATATATGTTCATCATATCAAAGGCATTAGGCATTCATTTCTTCAGTTTACACCTGCTTTACTGAGGACTTCTTACTTTAAGTATATCATTTCAAACACATTCATCATGTAGTCATTCTATTTATACAATCATCGTGCATACGTCCTTATAGGACCACAATCAATAAGCAAGCTTCCGTGGGCTTCATAATCATTATTTCTATTATCGTTATCACATACAATTACACACACATATGCCTCCATGGGCTCATAATCATATCATAACTGTAATCATAACCTTAACCTTACCCGGCCCTTTCAAGCTCGGTTATAATAGTGTATGCCTCTTACCCGACCAAATTCATCATGGCTCGGTATTTATATGTCATCATTACCCGGCCGAATTCATCATGGCTCGGTATTTATATGTCATCATTACCCGGCCGAATTCATCTTGGCTCGGTATTTATATGTCATCCTTACCCGGCCGAATTCATCATGGCTCGGTATTTATATGTCATCCTTACCCGGCCGAATTCATCATGGCTCGGTATTTATACATCCTTTTTATACATATATATATATAGTTGCACATTAGGTGCCAAACAACTATTACGTATACAGCTCATTCAATCATTTCTTCATTAGGTGGGATCGTATAATTTCAATCATATGCAAACACACACAAGCATTCAATTCATAACAAGCTCACTCATGGCTTAGGTGCTTTCTTGTTATTCCTATTACTTCTTCTTTCACGTAGTGACATAACACTTAGTTCTTTTATCAATTATACTCGTGGGGTGACCTAATGTCAAACGGATAGCAACATATAGGAATCTTCATAAGAAAGAACAATACAAGCTCTCTTAGCTTCTAAGAGTAGAGTAATCTTTTGGGACTTCTTTGAGACATTGTATTCGACAAGAATCGTGCAAAAGAAAGAACGATATAGTCTTACATACCTGGAACGTATATCTAGCATCCGCTTCCAAGCTTAAGGAAGTGCGTACAATTCTTTAATCTACAATTTAGGAACAACCCAATCATTCTTACTAGGCTTCATACTACTATTCATAATTTCTGAGGTTCATGAGATATTTCCCCTAACCCATTCCTTCATAATCTTATTAAACCCATTTATAACACATGCAACTCAAGATCGTTCATGACCCACTCTGTTGGTGGTGTTTAATTTAGACCCATAGCTTTCTTTCTCATTTTCATGGATTCCTACATGCATGTGATGGATTTCCAAGAATTCCTAAGTAAATGGGTGTAAGAACTTACCTTGCATGTTGATTAGCTTATTTCTCTTTCTTGATTCTTCAATCTCTAGGTTTTGCCTTTGATTTGGGTTTGCAAAAGACAAGCTTCAGCTGGGGTTTCTTCTTTACTTCCTCAATTCTTGCTTTCTTTCTTCAATTTCGTGTGTTTGGAAGAGGGAAATCAGTTAGGGCTCATGGGTTCTTTGAGAGAAGTTCTTTGAGAGCTTTTTCTAATGTTTGGGTCTTGTAAAAATGAAGAGGGAACGAGTTTAGGTCCCTTTTATAGGTCGAAGAGTCAGAAAGTTAATTTCAGCAAAGTGTCAAATTCGCGACCTCCTTACCCATCGCGAAATGGAAGTGCAGTTCGCACTTTGGTCGCGAAAATGCGACCTCAGGTTCTGCTTCATTTCGCGACGTGGGTGGTCATTTTCGCGGTTCACTTTTCCATTTCGCGAACCGCATTCCCGTCGCTTTCCTCGCCTAAACTCTCTGCCTCAGTTCGCGATGCAGAAGGCTGATTTCGCGATTCGCTTTTTATTTCGCGAATCGCTTTCTCGTCGCTTTTCTTCACCTTAACTTTCTGTCCGTGTTCGCGATGGACATGGTGATTTCGCGAACCGCTTTTCAGTTTCGCGGTTCACTTTCTCGTCGCGTTTTGGCATCTCCTTCAGCCCAGTTCTCTGCTTCAGTTCGCGACCCCTCTTGTCAAATATGCGAATCGCATATGTAAAAAGCGATTCGCATAATCCCCCTTTTAACGCTTTTTGTTCATTTTGTTCTTTTTCTTAACATTTTTCAACTATTCTTCTTATTCTTAGGCCCATACACACTTACCACATTAGGCATAATCAAGTAGGTGAATTTACGGGTTATCACAAAATAATCACGGAAAAACATCAAAATAAAGATTATATATTTACCCCCTAGTTGAGACGAGAACAACGCCGCAAAAATCACCTCAAAAGGAGCTCTAGAACTCAAGATATGCTCAAAATACTAAAATACTCGGTCTGTCCATTTAAAACACTGCCTAGGTGATTTTTGTTCTTCGCCTTCGCGGGACACCTTCGCATTCGTGAAGAACAAATTTTTGCATTGACCGGTCGACCTAGAATTCCTTCTTTGCGTTCGCGGAACCTCTCTCGCGTTCGCGAAGAACGAAGGTTCGCACCAGAAACTAGCAATCTTTCCCGACATGGAAATGAGCATAACTCTCTCATACGACCTCGAAATTTGACGATTCTTGTTGCTATGGTTCCATAATTACGATACAGATCTAATGGTTCAATCTAATAACAAATCCAAAGTTATTTTCGACGCCGAAACATCAAATAAGAGCGCGACACAACCCAAACACATCTGAAACACACCAGAATCCCCCGGGACCCCGTCCAATCACACAAACCAATCCCAAAACATAACACAAACCTACTCGAGGCCTCAAATCAAACCAAATAACATCAAAACCATGAATCGCACATCAATTCAAGCCTAATGAACTAATAAACTTTTAAACTTCTAAAACTCATGTCGAACCATATCAAATCAATCCGAAATGACCTCAAATTTTGCATGCAAGTCCAAAATGACACAACGGACTTATACCAATTCCCGGAACCATAATACGGATTCGATATCAACAAAGCCAACTCTCGGTCAAACCTATCAACCTACTAAACCTTCAATATTCCAACTTTCGCCAAAAAACATCATTAACCTACGGACCTCCATACCCAAATCCAGTCATACGCCTAAGTTAAAAATCATTATCGGAGCCAACAAAATCGTCAAAACTCCGATCCGAGGTCGTTTACTCATAAGTCAAATCTTGGTCAGTTCTTCTAACTTAAAGCTTCCGAATTGAGAATTATTCTTTCGAACCAGCTTTGATCTTCCTGAAAATCTAATCTGACTACACGTATAAGTCATAATACATGAAGTGAAGCTACTCAATATCTCAAACTGCCGAACGACATGCTCGAGCTCAAAATGACCGGTCGGGTCATTACATACTAGTAGTCTCCAAATTAATCATTCCAAAGTAGGTAGATAACCTCCGGAAAGCCCACAATAACATATCTATAGTACATTCCATCAGTTGCCAACCTCTCAACATACCTTCACCGTTCACAACCATGGAACAATCTGCCTCGAGAACCCTCTTAGTCTTCAAATCCCTAGAATACTAGAATCTTCATATCTGTTCTCAACTGCCCTACTCAAATAACTGACACATTCCTCACATATGGTCAGTCCATGAGAAGTACTTCTATAATTATTTCGTGCCACAAAGCAAAATCTGGACAGCAACAGTTGATCAACCAGGCCATTACCGTAATACCAGTCAGGCATCTGCAAGTCAAAACACAGTGTGCCTTCTAATGTGCGCACACTTTTTAGGTGGCATCAAATAATGCTAGCATTCTTCTAATCATCTAAAATCATCCATGTTGTCTAGAACTTGTTACCCCATCTAGAAGAAAATCATAACACGCAACATTTTTTATTTTTTGATTTAAATGAGTTATTTATTGATAGCTTAGCAAAAATTTACAAAGGAGGGGGACATAAACCTTACCTCGCCAAAAAAGTACATGTATCTAGTCGTTCTAAAGCGTTGACTATAGATACCTTGATAGTAAGTAGTGAGTTCTATACAAAGATGATGCGTTAGAAGTTCTAGGTTATCTATACACAAGTCATGCTCTGTGGATATGTTGTTGGTTCTCTGTTCCTTTGTTTGCGGAGTTGGATCAGTTCTGGCGTACAAAGGGGTGATGTGATTGGCCTGGGTGTAAATTATGCTAAGCTTGTGAGGGATGATGCTTTTATAGCAATCACCCTCTACCTATGTCGGTAGCAGACATTTATCTCAAGTTGTGGTCCACACTATCAAGAACTCTTCAAGACTAGTTCGCACATCACCAAGCCACCAGAACTAAACTTCCCAACTCAACCAAGTCACGCAAGCCGTCAAACCAAAGAGTATTGCTACAGAACGCTGGTGAAGCATTACCGCACCAAAAGACCAGTTACTTTTGTTGTTATGCTGACCCAACACCACTGAGCTGACCCATTTCTTCTAATCCTCCTTGACTTGTCATCAGGTCAACACTTTCCCTTATCAGTACACAATGATCCTAAGTCAAAGGTTGCTGCAGAAGACCCTAGCACGAACCACGTCGTCGAAAAACCCATAAACCTTTGTATTTCCTCTGGAGCATCCAACAATGTTGCAACCGAGGTACCTACTCTGAAGAGACCTTCTGTGAATCTGAAGATGTTTCTCTAACCTCTCTGATACTAGAATGCAGATTTAGCAATGATACAGATATACCGCAAGTTTCAACGCCATCCCATGAAAATCTCAAATCTTAGTCATGTACAATTCCGGGGAACCCCTCAACACTACATATATACCTCAGACCCAAGACTTATATGACACTTGCCCATGCAATCTGATTGTCGATAGTAAACTCCCCCACTTGGCACGGAGTCATAGGGCACAACATCCGATGATCCACATTACCAACCTTCATAAGCTCATGCAGCACCAATCCGATACACGAACTAGTTGCATCCCACACTTGAACAACTGAAGATCTACCAACACATCCGCGTCCTAAGTCAATCGAGCATCTATGGCCCCTTCGTAGCCCATCCGCAACATTATAATTCGTCCGAGCATAGCTGATACAGAGCGCGCAACATCATATACGAGTGGATGTAAAGGTATATAAGATATATGCTTCAAGTTGAATCAATGTCGCACGATAAGGAATAAAAGGAGTGGTTCCTAATGGTTCCGTAGCCTCTCGAAGATAAGTAGCCGTCTTTGTACCGATCCGCAAGACTCTACTAAACTTGCTTAGGACTCGTAGCACCTACGAACCTAGAGCTCTGATACCAACATGTCACGACCCCAGCTTCCCTCCATAGGATGTCGTGATGGCACCTAGTCTCTAAGACTAGGTAAGCCTATCACATGCTGATTTAATAAAAGAATTAAACTATTTAATCATTAATCATATACTATTAAATGACATACATATCTGTAAGCGGCACATTTTCCAAAACGGATAGTACGGAGTCATAAGCACTACTGAAACACACTATAATTTCTAAACACAATACTATTTTGAATTACAATTCAATAGTAGCATAATGAAGTAAGATGGTGACTTCGAGGCCTGCAAACGTCAAGCAGGTAAAACTTGAAGTCTCGCGCCGTGCAGACACAACTCTCAACAACATGATCAGAATACCTGGATCTACATAATAATGTGTAGAAGCATAGCATCAGTACACCATAACGGTACGCAGTATGTATCAAGCCTAACCTCGGTAGAGTAGTGACGAGGCCAAGTCAAGACACCTACTAGACATAGAAATCAGTTTAAGATATACATAAGCTAACAATGGGAAGAATATCAATGTAAGACCAATGGCGAAAAGATTATTGATTTACAACCAATAATGAAGTAATAGAAACATAATGGCAGCAAGTAGTAAACGAGCAATAAAGAAACAACATAATCAGAACACCCATAAGATGTAAATGAACTCAAATAAGAAAAAAAAAGGATGACAAATCAAATAATCAAATCGCTCCCAACACATGGACTTACGACAAGAATTACCCCGAGGCACCACACCTCATAAACCACAAGTCAGGAACCACAATCTCCAAATCTTACACATATGGTACCTCGTGGCCACAATAACATCACCTTCGCACGGCAAACCCCACGTGCTACCATGTACTTTGCATCCGTGACAAATATTAATTTAGATGAACAAGATATACATTTAAACACCATAAAACATAATAACAATCTTGAATAAAGTAAGGTGTCAAATATAATAATGAGTTTATTTTAGAAATCAAGTAAAGTAAAATAATATACCATTTATAAGAAATAGAGAATCGGATGGATGTAGTTCATAAATCAATAAAATTGTGTAAGAGTATCATTTTTAAACAAAGTAACATAAGTTAAATTAACGAATTAAATATAGAATTTGTTAAAGAAAAATATGATAACAATTTTAAGTAAGGTAAACATCTAACAAGGTGATGAGTATAATTTGAGACCCAATTATAGTGGAAGTGCGATAATCATTTAGAATAATAAGGCACCGAGTGAGACAATGAGTTCTATCTTAAGAGGCCCATAGAATAAAGCATGTTAATGTTCTTTTATTTAAACCATTATGTTACCAACAACTCAACAGAATATGATATAGTTACTCCACGCAATTAAATTCACATTGACAATCAATTCACCAAGTTATAACGGAGGCATAGATTGGCATGTTAAGAAACACAACAAATCACGTAGAATGCGTCGACTCACATAAGAAACCACGATCGTTTCAACACCAAGATAACAACAAATAACCAAACACAATCAAAAAGCGGATGAATCATTGAAGGAAGAATAATGACCGTTCAAGTCAACAAGTTGTTCCAACATGGAATATACAATGAAAATCACAACCGAGGTACCACTTTGTATTCACATTTCACAATTTCAATCACGACCTTTCCTTATATCACCGTGTGAGCCTTATATTTGAAATAGGTTTTGAAAACCGTTTTCCCGAAATAAGTACACGCGCTTTAGCCCACCTTATGACGCCGTGTGGCTTCACGTAGTTTCCCTACAAGAAACACGCGCATAAGTCCCACCTTATACCGTCGCATGCACATTAACCCCAAGCCTTATACCGCCGCATGCACGTCAATATCACATTACAATAACAACTCGCACAGCAAGTGCCCATATATCCCAATTTTCCAACAATCAACAATATTTATTTCGATAACAATAGCCTACGGCTCCACCACAACAGGTACAATAATATCAACAACAACAATGAATTTAAAATGCTCAACAAGGAAGATGTTTCAACAATAAAATTTTGCCTGAACGTGATAATGGCTTTCACAACTTCAACACCAATAACTCAACAATGAGAGACAATATATAACCATGATGTTAAATAAGAATAACTCACAATGGAAGAGAAAATGTGTAGCAAGTACTTCAAATAATGGAAATCAACAAGGGAAGGGTAACATGAACAATAACTCCAAATAATGATAATCAACAAAGAGAGAGATAACACGAAAAATGACTTCAAATAATGATAATCAAAAATGAGAGAGATAACATGATAAATGACTTCAAATAATGATAATCAACAATGAGAGACATAACATGTATCGATAATAAAGGCAACAAATTCAACTAAGGCATGAGAGTAATTTATTAATTAGCATGTAGAACAAGTGTTAATGAAATCATTTAAGGCATGTAAGGATAGACTAACACAAGCAAGAATAGATTGACTATGAGAATTTAGAACATGATATGGCATTTCTATTGAAGCATGAAAATAGTCTAAGTTGCCTAAACCGGTCAAATATCACGTACAACCCATGTACCCACTCGTCACTTTGCGTACACGGCTTTCACATAGCACAAATGAATCAATCAATACCAATTCCTAAGGGGTAGTTTACACAAAGTTAGGCAAGATACTTACCTCAACTAGGCCAATTCAACGCTCGAAAATAGCTTTTCCCTTAAAATTCGACTCCACTCTCAAATCTAACCAAAATTAACTTAATAACATCAAATAATGCAAGAGAAGCCAATTATAATAAATAAAGCTATGATTTTTATATTTTTCTTAAAAAGCCAACAAAAGTCAATGTTGGGACCAAGGGTGGATTCCGAATCCAAGCTTACCCGAGCGAAGCCCGAAGCAATACAAGTTCACACGAATGAAAACCGACTCAATCGGAGTCCGATAGCTCAACCAATTTGCCAAAATATTGCTCTTGGGTGTTCATAACCCCAAGAGTCCAACCCACGCTAGCTGGGTCCATATCTCCCCAAATACTCCTCCAAAACTTGCCAAATTCGAGTATGTAATTCTCCTAATATAGGAGCGCAAAACCCCAAAATAAATCGGGAAATAAACGCCTCTAACTTATTTTCAATTTTTAAAATTTAGGACATAACCCTAGATCTTGAATTAAAGAATTAAATAGATTTTTAATTAAAATCATGGATTAAAGCATAAAACAAGGGAATGAATCAAAGAAAAATACTAAGGTTATGGTTTTTTCTCCCAATCCCAAACTTTCAAGATGAGAAAAACTCCAACAACATTAATAGCCAAAAAGGTCCAATTGTTCTACCTCTTTTCTTGTGCTAAACGATCCCGAAACTCGCTTTTGACACCTCCAATGGATCTTCATGAAATTCTAGTCAAGTTAAGCTTTTGAATCACTCCATTTGACCTTCTAATGAAGGAGATATGTTGGTTTCAATATTTGGAAATAGTGAAGATTCTTCAATACGAATTTAGTGGCAATTTCATAATTAATATGAAAAATCTGACAACCCAATTCTTCGTAAAATGACCATAAATTTCTCATACGATGTCGAAACTTGATGATTTTAGTTGCTATGGTTTTAAAATTATGATACAGATATAATGGTTTAGTCGAAACACGAATCAAAGACCGTTTGCTCAATATGGTAACCTTTATGCTCAAATTGACGTCGAAACCGAAACAATCACCATACAACCCAAACTTATTCAAAACTCATCGCAATTTAACCAAACTTTGTGGACATGTCCAAAATCATCATACAAACTTATTGGAATAATTAAACCCAATTCCGAGTCCATTTACCCAAAAGTCAAACCTTGGTCAACTCTTCAAATTAAAGCTTCTAAAACGAGAAACATTCTTCCAAATCAATCCTGAACCACTCGAAAATCGAAACCAGCTGGGACCCCAACCAATCGCACCAACAAGTCCATAAACGTAATACGGACCTGCTCGAACCCTCGAAACACGTAAAACAACATCGAAACCAATAATCATACCCCAAAACCAACTTGAATCAACTTATGAACTTAAAACTTTTCAATTAGCTCTAAACGTGTCGAATCATAGTTAGACTACTCGGAATGACACCAAATTTTGCGTACAAGTCAAAAATCACCATACAGAACTATTCCTGGGATCGAAATCCCAAACGGACCTTGGTAATACCAAAGTATACTCCAAACCAAATATAAAGAACTAGAAAACCTTCAATGAACCAACTTTCCACAATAAGTGCCGAAACACTCCCGGATCACCCGAAACCCGATCCGAACATAAGCCAAGTCGAAAATCATCATACGAACCTGTTGGAATCATCAAATCCCAATTCCAAGATCATTTACTCAAAATGTTGAATCAAGTCAAACTTGGCCATCTTAGGCCACTATTAAGGAACTAAGTGTTCTGATTCCAACCCCAACCCTTCCAAACCCGAACCAACCATTCCTGCAATTCATAAAACAGTAAGAGCACATACATGAAGTCATAATTAGGGAAACAGGAATGAAGAAAGCAAAACGACCGGTCGGGTCGTTACATTCTCCATCTCTTAAGCAAACGTTCATCCTCGAACGGGTCTAGAATCATACGTGGAGTGTTGAATAAGTGCGGATACTTGCTCCGCATGTCCTCCTCGGCCTCCCAAGTCGCCTCCTCATCTGGTTTGCCCCTCCACTGGACCTTTACCGCATAAATCTTCTTGGTCCTCAACTGGCGAACCTACCTGTCAACAATGGCCACTTGCTCCTCCTCATAACCCAAACTCTCATCTAGCAGAATCGTGATGTAATCTAACACATGCGACCTATCGGCATGGTACTTCTGGATCATAGACACATGGAAGACCGTATGAACTCCCAATAGACTGGGTGGCAAAGCAAGCTCATAAGCTACCTTCCCTACTCGCCTCAACACCTCAAATGGGCCAATAAACCTCGAACTCAGTTTGAAATTCTTTCCAAAGAACCTCATGATATCGTTTATCGGCGAGACTTTCAGGAGAACCTTCTCGACAACCATAAATGATAAATCGCGTGCCTTTTGCTCCGCGTAATTCTTCTGTCTGGATTGTGTTGTGCGAAGTCGCTCCTGAATAACCTTTACCTTCTCCAAGGCATCCTTCACTAAATCTGTGCCATATAAACTAGCCTCGCCATGTTCGAACCATCTGATGGGTGAACGACATTGCCGACCATATAAAGCCTCAAATGGAGCCATCTCGATGCTTGACTGATAACTATTGTTATAAGCAAACTCGTCCAAGGGCAAGAATCTATCCCACTGGCCTCCGAAGCCAATAACACATGATTTGAGCATATCCTCTAGAATCTGAACTGTCCACTCTAACTACCTGTCAGTCTGCGGACGAAAGGCTGGCTGAGCTCTACCAAGGTATGCAACTCGCTCTGTACTGCTCTCCAAAAATGTGAAGTGAACTAAGGACCTATATCTGATATGATATAAACAGGCACACCATCTAACCGGACAATCTCCTGAATGTAAATCTGGGCCAACCTTTCTGAAGAATAAGTAGTCCCCACCAGAATAAGGTGCGCCGACTTGGTTAGCCTGTCGACAATGACCCAAATGGCATCAAACTTCCTCAACTTCGCAGCAATCCAACTACGAAGTCCATAGTGATGCGCTTCCACTTCCACTCCAGTATAACCATCTGCTGGAGTAGGCTACCTGGCCTCTGGTGCTCATACTCAACTTGCTGGCAATATAGACATCTCGCTACATACTCAATTATGTCCTTCTTCATCCGCCGCCACCAATAATGATGCCTCAGGTGGCAATACATCTTCGTAGCACCTAGATGAATGGAATACTGAGAACTATGTGCCTCTTCTAGAATCTTCTCCCTCAAGCCATCAACATTAGGAACACATAGGCGACCCTTCAGTCGCAGAACACCATCCTCACTAATAGAAACCTCCTTGGCACCACCCTGTAGTACTACCCTCTAAGAACCAACAAGTGCGGATCATCGTACTGACGAGCCTTGATCCGCTCAAGTAATGAAGACTGAGCCACAACACGTGCAAGAACTCGACTGGGCTCTGAAATATCCAACCTCACAAGTTTGTTAGCTAAGGACTGAATGTCCAAAGACAATGGCCTCTCCTCTGCCGAAATGAATGCCAAACTACCCGTACTCTCGGCCTTTCTGCTCAAGGCATCTGCGACCACATTCGCCTTTCCCAGTGGTAAAGAATGGTAATATCATAGTCCTTCAGTAACTCAAGCCACCTACCCTGCCTCAAATTAAGGTCCCTCTACTTAAACAAATGCTGCAAGCTGCGATGATCGGTGTAGACCTCACAGGACAACCCACAGAGATAATGCCTCCATATTTTGATAGTATGAACTATCGCGGCCAACTCCAAATCATGCACGGGGTAATTCTTCTCGTGGGGCTTTAGCTGATGTGAAGCATATGCAATAACTTGCCCCTCCTGCATCAATACACAACCCAAGCCAATGCGCGAAGCATCATAATACATGATACACATCCCTGAACCAGAGGGCAACACTAACACTGGTGTTGTAGTCAAAGCAGTCTTGAGCTTCTAAAAGCTCACCTCGCAATCATCCGACCATCTGAATGGAGCACCCTTCTGGGTCAATATAGTCAAGAGTGTTGCAATAAATGAGAAGCCCTCCACGAACCAACGATAACATGCTAACCCCAGGAAACTCCTGATCTCAATTACTGTGGTAGGACGAGGCCAATTCTAGACTGCCTCGATCTTCCTTGTATCCATCTTAATACCCTCACCTGATACAACATTCCCCAAGAAAGCCACAGAATCCAACCAGAACTCGCACTTGGCGAACTTAGCATATAGCTTCTGTTCTCGCAAGGTCTGAAGCACTAAACTCAAATGCTGCTCGTGCTCCTCCATACTACGCGAGTAGATCAATATGTCACTAATGAAGACAATGACAAATGAGTCAGGATGCGTCCTAAACACCTGATTCATCAAATCCATAAGTACCGCCTGGCGTTAGTCAACCCAAAAGACATCACTAAAAACTCATAGTGCTCATGCCTATTTCGGAAAGCCAGTTTGGGTACATCTAAAGCACAAATCTTCAACTGATGATACCCAGATCTCAAGTCGGTCTCAAAGAACACCGTGGCACCCTGCAACTGGTCAAACAAGTCATCAATGCGCAGCAACGGGTACTTATTCTTGATGGTGCGCCCCAAGGCGACCCACTAGGTCTAATGAACCCCTTCTCAAGCAACTCTTGAAGCTTCTCCTTTAACTCTCTCAACTCCTTAGGAGGCATGCGATAAGTCAAAGTAGAAATAGGCTGGGTACCTGGCACAAAATCAATTCCAAAATCAATATCCCGATCCGGCAGCATACCTAGTAGATCAGTAGGAAATACATCGGAAAACTCTCGAACCACCAGCACTGAATCTAACGCGAGAGTCTCTGCAATAGTATCCCAAACAAAGGCCAAATAGGCGAAACAACCCTTCTCGATCATATGTCGAGCCTTCAAGAAAGAAATAACCCGGCTGGAGTACCGACAGACGAATCCCTCCACTCTAATCTGGGCAGCTCAGGCATCGCCAAGGTAACAGTCTTGGCATAGAAATCAAGAATGGCATAGTACGGTGACAACCATTTTATTCCTAGAATAACCTCGAAATCAACCATATTGAGCAATAAAAGATCCGCTCTAGTCTTATAACCACAGAAAGTTACCACACAGGATTGGTAAACCCTATCCACAACAATAGAATTACCCATTAGCGTGGACACATATACAGGAACGCCAAAGGAATTATGAGATACATCCACATAAGGAGCAAATAGAGAGGAAACATAGGAATAAGTAGACCTGGATCAAATAATACCGAGGCATCCCTACGGCAGACAAAAATAGTACTTGTGATCACTGCATCGGAGGTGACTGCCTCTGGCCTGGCGATGAAAGCATAGAATCTAGCCGGAGCACCGCCTGCCCTTCGCCTCTAGCAGGCCTAGTGGGCAGTGTGGAAGTTGGTGCAGTATTCATGGGCCGATGGTCCTACTACTTGTCCTTGCCCCGAAATTTGGGACAAAACCTCTTCACATGGCTAAAATCCCTGCACTCGAAACAATCTCTCGGAGTAATAGGCTGCTGACCTGAAGTCTGACCCTGATGACCTGAATACCCACTGGAGGAACCCTGAATAGCTGGAGAATGGTAAGTACTCTCTGGAATGGCACTGAAGTAGGCTCGTACTAGAGCACTCTGAGCAGGCAGTGGTTTTGATTGCATAGGCCTGCTAGACTGACCCCTCATGAACTAATCTCTGCCCCCAGGTGGGGCACCACTGAATCCTCCAAACTTTCGGGGGACGCTTTTCCCTCGGTGCAAATTCTCCACTGCGGTTGTGAATACGCTCGAGCCTCCGAGCTATATCCATAACCTGATAAAGGGAGTCCCCATCTCTGCCTCACGGGCCATGGAAACCTAAATCTTAGGGTGCATACCTGCAATGAACCTCCGCACCCTCTTCGCGTTTGTGGGGAGTATAATAGCTGCATGTGAGACAAGTTAGTGAATCTCGCCTCATAGCCGGTCACAGACATATGATCGTGACGGAGTCGCTCAAACTGACCCCGAAGCTCCTCTCTCTCTCTGAAGTTAGGGGAGAAAAGTCTAGTCCATATGTACAGCCGCTTCTGCTTATCAACGATCATGACTGGTACAGACTCTACCACAGCCGCTGCAGCTGGCTGGGCCCTGCCCGCAAGTAGTGCACCTGGGGTCTGATAAATGGCAGCAGCGTGCCCTGGAGCCTGAGCGGTAGAGGTATGTGCTCCCCCTCCCGCCTGAGATGTAGTTGGGTCCGCTGGAAATAAACCGGCCTGCATCATAGAGTCCATGAACCGTAGTATACGGCCCATGACCTTCTTAAATCCCGGTGCAGTCATGAAATTTGTTGGGGTTGGTTCAACTGCAGGCGCATCATCCTGCTCCTCAATAACAGGATCCTCCACTAGGTCCATTGGTGGTACAACCGGTGAACCTTTAGGACGCCCTCATCTTCTGATAGGAGCTGGAGCTCTCCGCCGACCTATGCCTCAGCCTCGAGCAGCGGGGGCAGAAACTCCTATACCGCCTGGTACATCTGTCGCGCGCGTTCTCACCATCTGCAAGAGATCAATGGAAAGATACTTAGCACAACATCAACTGCACGATAGGAGATGAAGAAAGAGTAGTTTTCTAACATCCTATAGCCTCTCAAAGATAAGTAAGGACGTCTCCGCACCGATCCCCAAGACTCTATTAAGACCTCTCATGACTTGTGAAACCTATGTGAACCTAGGGATCTGATACCGTGCTGTCACGACCCAAAACCCATAATAGGTCGCGATGGCACCTAATGCCGCAATGAAGCAAGCCCACAAGTGAACCTACAATTTAATTACCCCTATTTAACATTTAAAACAAAAGTTTCCTTTTTAAAAGAACGAAATAAGTAAGATCTCATGCAACCGTACATACTCTTTTCTCAAAAAAATACTAGCATGAGAAGTACATCCAATGTAGTAAAGGTAATGATAAGTACAATAGTACATAAATGCTAAAAGCCCCCAAAATTTGGTGCGACAAGTGCATGAACAATCTAGAGAATATACAAAACTAATACAATTACTGCTTGAAAGGTAAAAGACAGAAATATTAAACAAGGTAGAGGGAGACTTCGGTGCTGCGGATCATAGCAAGGCAAGCAGCTCACTACTAAGTCTCTGTAGAGTGCGGCTACACGCCCATGTGACCACTGGTAGTATCTGTCTTAGTACCTGCACATTCAGTGAAAAAGTGTAGCGTGAGTACGGAGGATAATGCATACCCAGTAAGTATGTAGGCTAACCTCGAAGAAGTAGTGACGAGGGGTCTACTTGACACTTACTAGAGGTCAAACAGGAATAGAAATACATAAAGAAGACATGGTGAGTGTACAACAAGTAGCATTGAAGCAAGTAAAAGTAATTACAGTAATTCCACACATGAGTCTATATCAAATATCTAAACATGTTATAACCATCCTTGAAGGCGCTAAGTCAACTATTGCCAAACCAAATCCAGTCACAAATATTAAGCACGAAGCTGCCGAGGCAAACGACCTGATCCCATAGGAATAGTGATACTCAGTACTGCCGAGGCGAACGGCCCGATCCAATAAGAATAGTGTTACCATATTGTCGAGGTGAACGGCCCGATCCCATAAGAGTAGTGTTACCATACTGCCGAGGTGAACGGCCCGATCCCTTAAGGGTAATTTATTTCACCACCGAGGCGAATGGCCCAATCTCATAAGAGTAGAGAAATTTTCCTCACTCGCGGAAGCACATGCGAGACGAGAAGACACGGATCTATAGTTTATAGAATATTTCCCAATTTTTCCAAAGTAAGAGGCTAAGTCGGTATCTTTATTAAAATCCTCAATCTCAGTCAAAATCAAGAAAATTAATACATAGGATAGGTATAAATAGCACAATTAAAGGCATGTTGTGAATCTAAGTCTACCCGGACATATCATGAATACAGCTACGTATGGAATCTCGTCATCTCGTGCGTATGTAGCTCCCCACAAAGAGTAGCACACAATAATTTATACACCTAAGGAGATAAATTCCCTCTTACAAGTTTAGGCAAGAGACTTACCTCACTTTTAAGTCCACTAACCAGCTCATTAACCTCAGTAGAATTACCCATACAAAGCCAAGCAATCCGAAGCTAATCGAAAATCATATAAACTAATCAATACGTGCTCAAAAGTTCCAAATATAGCTATTAAATTAATTTCCCGACCAAATTCGGGAAGTCCATAAAATCACCCTCGGGCCCACGTGCCCGGATTTTGAAAATTTTCGAAGA
Organism: Nicotiana obtusifolia; assembly: GCA_002018475.1. Classification (NCBI taxonomy): domain Eukaryota; kingdom Viridiplantae; phylum Streptophyta; class Magnoliopsida; order Solanales; family Solanaceae; genus Nicotiana; species Nicotiana obtusifolia. Next base: position 16,990 of record MCJB01053016.1, read on the forward strand.
TAAATGTTACCCATGACTTCAAGAACTCAAATATATAATTTATTCCCAACTCCATAATCAATTTCATGGTCAAATCTTATTTTTTTATCAAAACCTAGACTTTTTAACAAACTCCTCAAATTCCCACATTTTACCCGTTAAAATTTACCCATAATCTATGTATTTAACTTACATTAGGTAAAATTACTCACCTTACAATGCTTAATGAAAACCCCTCTCCACGAAGCTCCAAATTCGGACCAGTCAAAAGAGAAATGGGAAAAATAAGCCTAAGTCCCGTCTTTAAATCAAAACACTGCCCAATTGACTCCTCTTCGCGATCGCAGAAGAAGCGCCGTGATCGCGACGGCATAGCTGGCCCAGGCCCTGAAGACCTTCTTTGTGAATGTGAGGGTAGTCTCGCCATCATGAAGGCTTGCCCAGCTTGAGCTTCACGAACGCGGTCAGCCCTTCACGAACGGGAAGGGTAAAGGTGGCTGACCCACCCCAGGCCTACGCGAATGCGGACGTGTATACGCGAACGCGAAGGCTACCGGTCCCAGACCTTTGCGAATGCGACCCCTTGAATGCGAATGGCACCACATTTTGTGTACCAGTCATAAATCACCATATGGAACTATTCCTAGGCTCGGAATCCCAAATGAACCTCGATAACACCAAAGTCTAATACAAACCAAATTTAAAGAACTAGAAAACCTTCAGTGAACCAATTTTCCACATTAAGCGCCGAAACGCTCCCGGATCACCCAAAACCCGATCCAAACACACACCCAAGTCTAAAATCATCATAGGAACCTATTGGAATCATCAAATCCTAATGTAAGGCCCCATAAAATTTCACCTAAAACCCGAGGTTCTATGGTGGTGAGGTAGGCTAATATGTTTGATGATGGTAGAAATTCGCTCACCGCGGTACGAACTTTTTGGGTTGAACAATGCGCTGGGGAGGAATGAAAAATTTTTGGCAGAAGAAGGCATTACTGCGGCCCACTATGCGGCCGCATAATCACTCTAGGGCCCACAGAATGGTCGCAGAGTGAAACAGGAAACTGGGCAAAATTGGATGGTATTGTGCGGTCAATTATGAGGTCACAAAAACATTTTGTGGGCATTACATCGACCGCAGAACCAGCATGAAGATTTTTCGGAGGGAGGTTCTGTGCCGCATTATGCGACCGCAGAATAGGTGTACGGACCGCATAATGGCCGCAGAGCAGGGCAGGAGTGCCCTGTTCCGGGAGCTATTTCGAGGCCCATTTTGCGGACCGCAGAAACAATATGCGGTCGCATATGCAACCACAGAAGGTGTTTCGGAGCTTTATTTTTCTGGTTTTATAAACCTGACCCCATTCTTATAAAACACAGTTATGGGTCATTTTAGAAGGTTCAAACTTACATTTTAGAGGGAGAGGAAGGTGGTCTAGAGAGAGGAAGAGTTCTAAGTGATTTGATCATCAATCTTTGCTCAAACCTTGAAGATTTCTCTAGGGTAATTCACAAGGTCTTCAACCAAAAGGTAAGATTCTACACCCTATCTCCTAGAGTTATTTAATTTACATGCATGTATCATCTAGGGTAGTGGGAAGATTTTTGAGCTCTTTTGTGGGAACTTTGGATAGTGGGGTGAAAGAATCCACCATCGGAGGACCTTAAAGCCTTAATGCAGGCTTAGTGTTTGGTAAAATGCTCCAATGAGCTGATAACATGAATATATTCCTAATTTTTGTCCAATTTTGCAATGTACCTAAATAGAAGAAGTTGCTAGAATTTTCAGAACTGTATAGTGAATTAAGGGAAGCTATTTCAAGGTATGAAGGCTAAACTCTTCTTCTAGTATCAGAATTCTCGAACCCTTGTAAAATTCTATCATGTGTAGTCGAACTTGAAACGCTATTGATGTGGCATGTTCAAGCTAGTAAATTGATTCACAAATTGCATAACGTGCCTGAACCCTCATATGTTAAAAATTGTCTATTGTGACTTAATTATGTTATACCCTTTGTGGGATGAAGGTATTGAATGAAATCAATGTGATTTAGCACTTATTTCTCATATGATCAAACCGTGTGAACTTACACTACTAAGGCCAAAGGTGCAAAATGGTTGATTTGAAAGGGAACTCTTTTGTACAAACTATTATAGTTTTGGGACCCTAAATTGTGGCATTGTGAGTACACCTCCACCCTCATATATTGGGGTGAGGCAGCAGGGTCGCTTTATGTAGTGTTGTGATATTGTGAGTACACCTCCACCCGCATATATTGGTGTGAGGCGGCGGGGTTGCTTTGTGTAGTGTTGTGGTATTGTCAGTACACCTCCACCGGTATACATTGGGCTGAGGCAGCGGGGCCGCTTTGTGTAGAGTTCCTGGTATTGTGATTGCACCTCCACTTGCATACATTAGGGTGAGGCAGCGGGGCCGCTTTAGGTAAAGATAGTTGTAGAGGATCCCCGACTTGAAATTTGTAAATGTTATTGAAAGCGCTTACTAAATTTGTTGTGGCTTTAACGGCTAACTAAGCCTTTTACTGTTACCATAACTCATCATAATTCATGTTGTATTTCCAAGTCCTTGAATAGGTGCTTGGTTTTCATACTAGTACTATTCGACATGTACTAACGTCCCTTTTGCCGGGGGTGCTGCATCTTTAATGGATGCAAGTGGTTCCACAGCGGAAGGCATAGACCAGTGATAGGGGTACACTCTTCTCTCAGCTGACTTGGTGAGCCCCACTTCTTTCCGAGGTTGTGCATCTTTTGTTACGTGTGTATTCTATTTTGAGGCATAGCCGGAGCCTTTGTCGCAACCCAACCTAGGGGGCCCGCGACCGGGCACCGAACCCTGCTTGCAGAGTACCGGCGAACCCTGTACACGACTACCCTTATTATTTATAAGGTGTACCATACTTGCCTGGACGGCAATAACAACATTATAACTGTTAACTATAATGACATTAACCTGTCACAACAACGTATCATAACATAAACATGCATTCGCCCGCAACATCATCAACTGGGCTATGCACAAAACCATACAACGGAATACATACGATGCCAACAAGGTGACATAATTACACATAGCCCAACTCTTGTCTATACATACACCGACTTCTTGTCTAATGAGCCTCTATGGAATACATACAAAATACTTAGTCGGAACAGGGCCCCGACATGCCCAAACATCTATACAAAACATACCCAAGTATAGCAAGTCCGAAAGATGAATCTTGCTATTTCTGCTAATCTGGTAGCCTACTGTGGAGGAGGAGCTTCACCTGTCAATCTATTTGGACCTGCAGCACGATATGCAGCATCCACAAACAGAGGACGTCAGTACGAAATATGTACTGAGTATGTAAGACAGGAATACAACTGAAAGCAATAACATAAACAACATAATAGGAGTATACAACTCATAATACTGGGATTTACCTCCGAGGGCAGCATACCTTTAACATTTTCATTATGGAACTCATTTCCATCATTTCAGAGATTTAAGACATATTTCATTCTCACAAGCTTGTTAGTTTCATATATGTTCATCATATCAAAGGCATTAGGCATTCACTTCTTCAGTTTACACCTGCTTTACTGAGGACTTCTTACTTTTAAGTATATCATTTCAAACACATTCATCATGTAGTCATTCTATTTATACAATCATCGTGCATACGTCCTTATAGGACCACAATCAATAATCAAGCCTCCGTGGGCTTCATAATCATTATTACTATTATCGTTATCACATACAATCACACACATATGCCTCCATGGGCTCATAATCATATCATAACTGTAATCATAACCTTAACCTTACCCGGCCCTTTCAAGCTCGGTTATAATAGTGTATGCCTCTTAGGGCTCATACCCGGCCGAATTCATAATTATTTAGGTATCTCGGTATTTATATGTCATCATTACCCGGCCGAATTCATCACGGCTCGGTATTTATATGTCATCATTACCCGGCCGAATTCATCACGGCTCGGTATTTATATGTCATCATTACCCGGCCGAATTCATCATGGCTCGGTATTTATATCTTCTCGTCTGGCTATTGCTCGGCCCGGTGTATATATCCTGTTTATACATATATATATATATATATATATATAGTTTCACATTAGGTGCCAAACAACTATTACGTATGCAGCTCATT
>MCJB01053017.1:7272-21134 GCA_002018475.1 Nicotiana obtusifolia
ATAATATAGCAGCCAGTTTTTGTATTTGTTCCGATACAGTTTTAGGAGGAGAAAGAGATGATAGAACGCGTATGGATATTGATTGTAGCACATTCTTGATCAAAGTAGCCTTGCCTCTAAAGGAAAGAATCCTGTTATGCCAGCCTTTGGTTCAGTTAACTATTTTAGCCACAATGATGTTGAAGTATACAATATTTTTCCTACCTGTATAAAGTGGGTGTCCCGAGTATGTGAGAGGAGATTCTTTCTTGTTTAAACCAGTTACTTGTTGTACTCTTATCATTGTACTGTTGAATGCAGCAGGGAAGTCATGAAGTGACTCTTGTTTCTGTTGATTTGCTGGCCAGAAGTGTCTTCATAGCTACTAAGAATCTCAATAATTTTCTATAAAGATGTTTTGGCCCCAGAAGTGAAATTTCTAATGTCATAAGCAAAACTTAGATGATTAATCTATGGGCCAAATCTTTCCATGTAAAAACCAATGAAGAACTGGTCATGGGTTAAGTTGTTGAGCATTCTGGATAGGAGCTCAGCTCCAATGATAAACAAAGATGGGGCTAAGGGATCTCCTTATTTCAAACCCCTTGTTGAGTAAAAAAGGCCCCATCTGGTACCATTAATAATGATTGAGTACCAGTTATTGGACATGGTTCTCCAAATCATGTCAATGATCATCTCATTGAAGCCCATTCTTCTCAGCACTATGCAAGTAAATCCCTAAGAAACTCTGTCTGAAGCTTTAGGCATGTCAAGCTTGATGACCACATTTGATCCAATTTTTGGTTTTTTGATGCCATCGAAAATTTCCTGTGCCAACATTATGTTTTTTGAAATGCTTCTTCCTTTGACAAAGCATGCCTGATTAGCAGAAATGATTCTAGGAAGAATAGGTGACTTGAATTTAAGAGAATAAATTTGGGTTTTTAAACATGAATTGAAGTTGGATTTGGAAACTAATATTTGGACTCGATAGGTTATGGGTTTTGGTATTGATTTCAGATTTCGAGCACGGGGGCCTGGTTTGATTTTGTTGTCTTTTGGGAATTCTTCCCTATATATAGTACGGGAGTCCTATTTTAGGTACAACTCTATAAAAGAAAAAAAATCTTCTGATTTACTAATCGTCGGCTCCTTATCGATACGCAACGAGATCCCCGCTATAATATTCAGTCGGTCACGGTTATTTCGTCCTTTTGTTAGCTATGCTGGATTGTCTGGCAATGTTCTTCAAAGTCGCTCGAGGCTAGGACTAATTTCGGGATCATGGCCTTGATATTCTCGAAGGCAGGCGTCATGCCCCCGGGTTCTAGCTCGATGGGACTTTGGCTCGATTTCGGTCCCTTATTGCCATGTCTCGAGCTTGGCTTATCTTGTCGGAGGCTAGGATGCATCATGAGCTTGGTTTTACCCGTATACAGATAGTCCCCTCATTTTTCGGAGAGTAAACAACGAGAAACGACATGAGCTCCTGATTCTTGCTTTGATGCATCGTGACAGAAATGAAAAAACTACCGAAACGTCTCGTTAGTCAAGTCTTAATGGCATTAAATGCATGTCAGTCGCTGGTCGGCCGTCCTTGGATGCGAAACACCACAAAAATACTATAAATACCGCCTTCTTTGTTCATTTTAACTTTACATTCAAACCTTGTACCTTCGTAACTTTAAGACTTCAATACTTTCTAGCACTATTTCCGATTTTGCGAGATCCTTCGCAAGAATTTTTACTCGTCTTCATCTTAAGCCATCAAGTCCAATCCTTCAACTTCCTTTCTTTCTCCACCTTTCTAAGATTTTCCATTTTTTAAAGAAATGGCAAATACATCAAAAATTGGTCCCCACAAAAAACCCCTTCTACTTCGTGGCTGGCTACTGAGGCTGAGGAGAACGTTTTGCATGCTACCGTCGATGAACCAATACCTGAACCCCTTTGAAACTGTTCATCCCCAGGGGATGCTCGGCCAAAGTTGATTTCAAGGTTGAAAAACCTTCCTCCGTACAAAGGCCGATATGAGGAGGTCTCGAGATACATCTGCTCGATCACTGAAGAAGTCCTCCCTACGGTCCAAAAAGACTGCAACAAGGCCGATAAGGACATAGTGATCCCCGACCTTGATGAAGCCATTACCATCCATGTCGAGGGATACCTAAGTGTTTAAACTTATCCCTTTATATTGGGCCCGGTGGACCCGGCATCATAGATTTCGCTAAGAGGTACGAGGTATGCCTCGGTCAGATTCATCCTTCGCTCTAGAGAATCCTGATCCTCCTCCGGTTCTTCATGAACAAAATCAATGGGTGCTCATTCAGCATCGACCCTCTTCTTTGCTTATACAATCCCCGAATCTTCTAGGGGGACTGATAAAGCTTGTGCGTCGGGACAGTAACGCCCGGTTCTCAAGTATTGATGAGGACCGAGATCAGAGCTGGCAAGGTTATTTTGTCCGAGTGAGGACTTCGGACTTAATCCAAGCCGAGTGCAGGCCATTCCCCGAGAATTGAAATACCTCACGTAAGTATGACTTACTTTTGAATGTCGATTTTACACTTACTTCTCTTTTTCTTTACGATGCTTTGTGGTGGTGCAGCCATTGCTCGGGTCCCGAACACTGTCCCTCGACTCAAGGAGTGGGTTGAGGGTATCGTATCACATATTCCATATAACCAGCTCTCTGGCGCAAGCTCTCAAAGTTAGTTGGGAGGCCCCTTCCCCATGGTGAGACTTCTTTCCCTAGTAGGTAGTATTAGCTCTTTTAATATTAAGCCCTTACTCCCTTTTCTTCTTTTTGCAGGCTTATCTAAGGACATCGAGCTGAGGCCTCCAGCCAGTGGTGAGGACTTGCCTACCGAGTCCCCTGCTCCCAGACAGGTCGAAGAGAAGAAAAGTTAAAGGGCTCCGAGTTCTCCGACCTCGGAGAAAAAGAAAACAAGAAGAAGGTTGGTGCGCAAGTCAAAAGAAAGACCAGTGCCTGAGCACCATCTTTGGATTCGCTCTGTCGGCTGAAAGACGAACCCGAAGAAGAAGAAGAAGAACCCTTTGTTCTGGTGGCATGCGTGTCGTTTCAGCTCAAAGGGCAGGAGACTTCTGAACCACAGAATCGCAAGGCCGATCTGCCTAGAGCTAAAGAGGTTGATGAGGAGGTCGGGGCCGAGGCTTCCCGGAATGAAGACAATGCCCCAAAGGAGGCACTCGGTGTGATAGATATCACCGAGTCACCCTCATTTACTGAGTCTATGTACAACGAGGCCAAACGATGAAAGAACGCCCCAACGAAGGGGCCCATGGGGCAGACGACCCTTTCTGCGGCTTTTTTTATGCGTAGATTCCACTACCACAGAGGACGTCACCGGATTGGGTGACTTAGATTTGTCGAAGAAGAATCCATCTTCAGGAGCAAATGGGCCTACCTCATGCCTGAAACTGATCAATCGGTTCCCTGCCCTGAGCGTGGATCCTGACCAGAAGCGGTCCATCATCATCTCCTTTTCGGAGGATGCCCGAGTTCTCTCCGCCCACGTAGGGGTGGCCAGTTACCTTTAGTGCCTGGTGACCGAGTAAGACCAAGCCAAAATGAACGAGGTAGACGTGCCCTGCCTGTTCAACAAAGCACAATAGGTGCTGAACAGGGTAACTTTAGACAACTCTCGATGATTTCAATTGCTCCTCTTATACTTGAACTAATTCATTGATAATCCTAATATTCTTTTTCGTACTTGTAGGCCTCGGTGCTTCACCATGAAAACTTTTCTCCGGTATCGGGATGAGTTGAACCAGCTCAAAATCAAAGTCAGAGGTCTTACTGAGAAGAGAGATACCTACAAACTTCTCAGCGAGCAGCGTGAAGGAGAGGCTAGGAGCCTTCGAGCTGAATTGGAAGTGACTTGAAAATAACACGCCGACCTGGTTGAACAGGTAAAAATCTTTGAAGGTTAGTAACGATGAGCTAGACACGGTGACTAATGGTCGGAACCCGCAGGTCCAGCAGAAGATTAATCAGATCGATCAACTCCGAGCCCAGATGGATGCAGTCAAGGTCGAGGCCGATGAGTAGAGAGGCAGGATGGACTGCCTGGCCTTGTAAAAGGAGACTGCCAGGTTGCAATTGGCCTCAACGCAGGCCCAGCTTCAAGCGGCGAAGGAGAAGGCTGAGGCTCGGTCCCAAAAAGTTGAGGAGCTTCAGTCTCAGCTGATCTCAGTCATTTCCTATCAAGATACTCTTGCCAAGGAGCTTAAAACAGCCAAGTCCGTGGTTGAAGTGACCAATGCTGATGCCAACGAGATGATGGCCTAGAATAAGGCCGATGCCGAGGCAGCCTAGGACCAGCTAAAAGATATCATCGAATACGTGAAGTGGCAGTCCCGAAGGGAGGCCCTCAAAAAAATTCATGCTCGGGGTTTTGATTTATCGGCCGAGGTCGAAAGTGCTAAGGGGTTCGAAGCCGAGGCCAAGAAATTAGCGTATCCCGAGGATGAAGAAGACTCCAAGGGTTTGGACGGATCCGGGGGCGGAGAAGACTCTGATGGTGTCGGTGACGAGGCGGGCTCCGGTGGAGACTAGGCCGTTTAAGTGCCTTTTATATTTTTCTTTGTTTTTGTATTCTTGTACTTTTGTACTTCTTTTGTCAAGGTCGTTTGGCCTTTGTAAAGATCTTTTCGTATATATATAAGGCTGTTTCTTCCCTTCGACAGTTTTTAAGCTTGTTTGCTTTCGCTTTGTTCTTTATGATTGCAAAGATGTAGAAATGCCTTTGCATGTAATATTTAGGTCTTGCCCGGAGGTTAGAAGAGGCCTTTCTTTCGATATTATTTTGCTTACGATTCCTGGGGGCTCGGTATGACTGGAAACTTTCCCCAAAATACTTAGAACCTTTTAGATTATAATTTGCCGATGGTGGCCTTTTGAACCGATTTACAAATTTTGAAGGCCCGATTTCTTGTTACGGGTCTCGGACGTCTCCGAGCCGTTTTAATACGGCTGTATCTTTTCTAGTTCAGGTGTTTCCCGTTGAGCTTGTCACTCGATTCATCCGAGCTTCACCGAGATAATTGTTCCTGAATGGGGGTGATCGTAGCCTTTAAAGTTCGGGCACTGCCAAATAAGCTTTGTTCCCCGGGGATTCATTGTCCCAGGATATCCGAATCTGCCTAGGGTGGCAGTCCCCGAGTGAGGTGGCCTTGGGCTCGATGTCTTTAGGGAATCAAATTTAGGAAATAAAAATTTTCAAGGGGAAAAATATTTATCCACAAGGTAGAAATTTCCTTTCAATTTTGTGCGTAATATACAAAGCTACACATGTGTTCAAGATTTTTGTCCGGGCTCGGGCAATCTATGTGAGCACGGTTCATTCGACCGTTTGGCCCTAACAGTAAATACTATCTATCGAGCCTAGAATATTCAAGCACAAAGCTTCTTTCCTTGCCATAATCGTTATTTTACGGTGATGCCCCCCAGTGTTTGAGGTCGATCATAGAGAAGCCTTGGATACTATTGACAACCGATCTTCGATTTTAAGTTAGCATGATCCACTGTTGCCTCGTTAAAAACCTTCGCAGAAAACCCATTTGGGACAAAACCGGTTCAAGGGAAAAAGAGTGCAACGCGTGCTTTCAGGCATAAAAAATTGTATCGTTCTTTGACAATTACCTGCAAGTGTTAGTCCAAAACGTAAATAAATAAAAGAAGTAAACAGGGTCGTACCTTAGCAGTAATATTGTGTCAAGTGAGTTATGTTTCGGTTGTTCGGTAGTCGCTCACCATTCATTGCTTCGAGCTTGTACGACCCTTTCCCGGTGATCTCGATACTTTGATAAGGACCTTCCCAGTTTGGTCCCAGCTTTCCTTTTGTGACCTTTCTCAACACTAAGTCCCGACATTGAAGTGTCGAAGGTTGGATCTCGATTGTAATACCTCTCGATCCGTTGTTTTTGGGCTGCCATCCGGACGAGGGCGGCTTCGCGCCTTTCATCTAACAGTTCCAGGCTTGTATTCATGGTCTCGTAGTTAGATTCGTCGGTTGCATATCAGAATCTGAGACTTGGTACTTCGACTTTGACCAATATTAGAGCTTCGGCATCGTAAACCAACGAGAACGGGCTAGCCCCAGTACTGGAGTTCGAGGTCGTACAGTAAGCCCATAGGACTTCGGGCAAGTTTCTTTCCATTTTCCTTTGGCTTCGGTCAATATGTTTTTGAGGTTTTGGAGTATGGTTTTGTTCGTGGACTCTGCATGCCCGTTCCTACTAGGGTGATATGGTATTGATAGGATTCTTTTGATTTTATGATCTTCGAGGAACTTGCTTACTTTACTGTCGATGAACAGCTTCAAGGACTTCGTTCTCTCTGACTTTCTCAAAATTTTGGGCTTCCACTCATTTAGAAAAATAGTCAGTCATAAACAATATAAATTGAGCCTTACCGGGTGCCCATGGAAGGGGGCCGACAATGTCCATTCCCCATTTCATGAACCGCCGGGGGACAAGACCGAATGTAGTAGCTCCCCTGGCTGATGAATCATCAGAGCATGCCTCTGACACCCGTCACATTTTCGTACGAACTCCTTTGCGTCCTTTTCCATGTCGACCCAATAGTAGCCGGCTTTGATTATTTTCTGAACTAATAATTCGGCGCCCGAATGATTTCCGCAGGTGCCTTCATGGATTTCCTCATAACGTACTTGGTGTCTCCGGGTCCTGGACATAGTGGGCCATCGAACGTTTTCCGAAACAATGTACCATCTTCGGACAGGCTGAATCGGGCCGCCTTCGTATGCAAATTCCTCCATTCCTTTGGGTCCGAAGGTAGTTTTTGTGATACCCCGTAAATTCGCCTACTTGATTGTGCCGTGATGTGGCAAGTGTGTATGGGCCTATGAGTAAGAGAAATATTGAAAAGTGTTGAAAAATGTTAAGAAAAAGAACAAATGAGCAAAGAGCGATGGCATTGTGGGAAACGCGAACCGCGAAACCCACATGCGCATCGCGAAATGGCCCTGCATATCGCGAACATGGGCAGAAGCTGGAGGAGGTACATCGCGACAAGAAAGCGATTCGCTTTCTTGAAAAGCGAATCGCGAAATGAGCATGGGCGTCGCGAACACGAACAGAAAATCCCAGGCGAGAAACACGACGGAAACGCGGTTCGTGAAATGGAAAAGCGAACCGCGAAACTGACCCCCCCATCGCGAACTGAAACAAAAACTTGGGTCGTGTTTCGCGACCAAAAAGCGGTCCGTGAAGTGCAAAATGCGAACCGCGAAATGGCCCTGGAGCATCGCGAAATCAGCCTTGTGCTGAAATTAAGCCTTTGACTCTCTGACCTATAAAAGGGCACCCAAACACGTTCATTACTCACTTTTATGAGACCCAAAACATCTGAACACCCAAGAACACCTCCTACAAAGAACCCACGAACCCAATTGAATCATTCCATCCAGACACAAGAAATTGAAGAAGAAGAAAAACATAGAAATTGAAGAAACAAAGAGGAAGCCTAACTAGAGTTCTTCTCTTGCAAACCCAAAATCAAAAGGGAACTTAAAGATTGAAGAATCGAGGAAGAAAAATAGGCTAATCAACATGCAAGGTAAGTTCCTTCACCCATTCTCTTAGAAATTCTTGAAGACCCAATGCATGCATGTAAGAATCCATGAAATTGGGAATGGAAGTTATGGGTCTAAGTTAAACACCACTGCTAGTGTAGGTTATGGTAGCTAATGAATTGCATGTGTCATAGAAATGCTTATTAAGTCTAAGAGGGAAGAGATTTAGGGAAAACATCTCATGAACTTCAGGAATTAAGAATAAGAATAGTAGTATCTATGAAGTAACAATTGGGGTGTTCCTAATTGTAGATTAAAGGATTGAATGCACTTCCATAAGCTTGGAAGCGGAAGCTAAATATATACACGCACCAGGTATGTAAGACTATACCGTTCCTTCTTTTGCACGATTCTTGTCGAATACAATGTCTCATAGAAGCCCCAAAAGTTTACTCTATTCTTAGAAGCTAAGAGAGCTTATATTGATTCCCTCCTATGGGAGATTCCACATGTTGCTATTTGTTCGGAAATGTGTTATTGATAAGTACGATTGATGCACGAATTAAATGCTATGTTGCGACAAAGAAGAGAGAGTAATAAAAGTGACAAGAAAGAACGTAAGGCACGAATGAATTATTACGAATTGAATGTATGTATGTATGATTATATATGATTGAGTTGCTATGAATTGAGTGCACATATATGGTTGTATATGATTTAATTGGAATGATCCCATGTAATGAAGAAGTGAACGAATGAGCCAACTTGTGATAGTTGTTTATGACCGAGCCATTGTGGTCGGGTAGTTATGAACGAGCCGTTGTGGCCAGGTAGTTATGACCGAGCCGTTGTGGCCGGTTAGTTATGACCGAGCCGTTGCGGCCGGGTAGTTATGACCGAGCTTGATATAGCCGGGTATGAGCCCAAAGAGGCCTATATGATTGTGACCGAGCTTGATATAGCCGGGTATGAGCCCAAAGAGGCCTATATGATTGTGACCGAGCTTGATATAGCCGGGTATGAGCCCAAAGAGGCACACATGACTATGACCGAGCTTGATATGGCCGGGTAAGGTTATGATTATAGTTATGATATGATTATGAGCCCGAGGAGGCATATGTGCGTGATTGTATGTGATAACGATAATGGTAATGATGATTATGATTATGAGCCCATGGAGGCATATCTATTGGTTGTGGTCCTATAAGGACGTATGCGCGATGATTGTACAAATGGAATGAATATATGATGAATGTATTTGAACGATATGCTTGAAAGTAAGAAACCTACAGTAAAGCAGGTGTAAACTAAAGAGATGAATACTTAATGCATTGGATATAATGAACCCGTATGAAAGTAACAGGCTTGGAGGAATGAATTATGTTTTAAATCTCTGAAATGATGGAAATAAGTTCCACAATGAATATGTAAGGTATGCTGCCCTCAGAGTTAAATTTCCATTGTTATGAGCTGTATGCTTCTATTATGTTGCTTATGTTACTGTTTTCAATTGTATTCCTGTCTTACATACTCAGTACATTTTCCGTACTGACGTCCTTTGTTTGTGGACGCTGCATATCGTGCTGCAGGTCCAAATAGATTGACAGACGGAGTTCCTCCACAGTAGGCTACCAGATCAGCAGAAATAGCAGGGTTCATCTTTCGGACCTGCTATACTTGGGTATGTTTTGATGTATAGATGTTTTTTTTTTGGGCATGTCGGGGTCCTGTTCCGACTAAGTATTTTGTATACATTCCATAGAGGCTCAGTAGAAAAGTTGTCAGTGTATGTATAAACAGGAGTTGGGCTATGTGTAATCATGTCGCCTAGTTGGCATCATATGTATTGTGTATGGTTTTGTATATAGCCCAGTGGGTTACGTTGTGGATGAATGTATGTTTATGTTATGAATTATCGTTGTGCCAGGTAACGTCAATATAGTTGACAGGTATAACGTCGTTATTGCCGTGTTGGCAAGTATGTGCACCTTATGAATGCTAAGGGTAGTCATGTACAGGGTTCGCCGGTACTCTGCAAGCTGGGTTCGGTGCCCGGTCGCGGGCCCCCGAGGTTGGGTCGCGACAGTTTTTCGATCTTCAGATATTCTATATATTTGTTTCTCCAATGCCATGCCAGGCTCGTTGAGTTTATCTCGGTCTGACCATATTCTATTAGCAATTTCATGAGTTGCACGACCGCCCCCAAGTTGAACTCGTCGTCATCGATATACGACCCCAAGTTAGCAAGGGCATCGGCCTCGCTATTTTGATCCCGAGGCACGTGTTGTAGAATCCATTCTTTGAACCGATGTAATATTGCCTGCAGTTTATCCAGGTACCTTTGCATCGTTATTCTCTAACTTCGAAGGTCCGATTAACTTGGTTCACCACAAGGAGGGAATCACACTTAGCTTCGACCACCTCTGTCCCCAAGCTTTTTCCCAGTTCGAGACCTGCAATCATGGCCTCATACTCTACTTCATTGTTAGTTAATTTTACAGTCCTAAAAGATTGTATAACTATATTTCCTACGGGCGGTTTCAATACAATTTCAAGTGCGAGCCCCTTCGTGTTCGAGGTGCAGTCCGTAAAGAGGGTCTAAATTCCCGAATAGGTCCCCGAGTTCAACAACAACTCTCTTTCAACCTTTGGTATTAGGGCCGTGTAAAGTTAGCTACAAAGTCTGCCAAAATTTGAGACATAATGGCGGTCCTAGGCCGATATTCAATGTTGTACCCACCGATCTCTACGACCCATTTGGCCAACCGTTCCGAGAGCTCGGGTTTATGCATTACATTCCTTAATGGGTAAGTGGTTATGACACAGAAGGGGTGACACTGGAAGTACGATTTTAGCTTCCTAAAGGCGCTTAGCAAAGCGAGCACCAGATTTTTTAGGTGAGGGTACCTAGTTTCGGCCTCGCCGAGAGTCCTTCTAACATAGTATATTGGAAATTGCTTACCTTTCTCCTCCCCGACCAGGACTCCACTTACCACTATCTCCGATACTGCCAAGTATAGGTATAGCTGATCGTCTATCTTCGGCGTGTGAAGCAACGGTGGGCTCGATAGATATCGCTTGAGCTCCTCCAAGGCCCGTTGGCACTCCAGGGTCCATGAGATGTTATTCTTTTCTTCAACAGTGAGAAGAAATGGTGGCTCTTGTCATACGACCTCGAGATAAATCGTCCCAAGGCGGCTATGCGTCCGGTTAACCTTTGTACGGCCTTCACGTTGTCCACAACAGTGATCTCTTCGATGGCATTGATCTTATCGGGGTGGATCTCGATCCCCTAGTTGGATACCATGAATCCGAGGAATTTACTAGACCCGACTCCAAATGCACATTTCTCCGGGTTCATGTGCGTAGACTATAAGGACTTGAATAAGGAGTGCCCAAAAGACTCGTTCCCATTGCCGAACATTGATTAAATGATTAATGCAACAGCCGGGCATGAGTAAATGAGTTTCCTCGATGCTTACTCCAAGTATAACCAAATTAAGATGAACCCTGAGGATCAGGAAAAAACTACATTCATAACGAATATCGGCACATATTGCTATAATGTGATGCCCTTTGGGCTAAAGAACACTAAAGCCACTTATCAACGGCTCGTGAACAAAATGTTTGAAAAGAAAATAGGGAAAACCCTAGAAGTATACATAGACGATATGCTTATTATGTCTTTAAACACAGGTGATCATCTTAAGCACCTGCAAGAAACTTTTGACATCTTAAGGAAGCATAACATGAAACTTAACCCCGAGAAGTGTCCGTTCGGGGTCAGCTTTGGCAAGTTCCTGGGATTCCTGGTGTCACAAAAGGGAATTGAGGTTAACCTCAATAAAATCAAAGCCATCGAAGACATCTCGGACCAGCTATCAAGCATAAAAGAGGTGCAAAGGCTCACAGGGCAATAGGCCGCTTTGAGCAGGTTCATTTCTCGGTCTTCAAAAGAATGCCATCATTTCTTCTCGTTACTCAAAAAGAAGAACAATTTGGAATGGACCCTAGAATGTCAGAAGGCTTTGAGGGATTTGAAAAGTTATTTCAAGTCCTCCTTTACTATCGAAGCCAAAGGAAGGCAAAAAACTATTAACCTATCTAGTAGTCTCGGAGGTAGCGATAAGTGTCGTTTTGGTCTGTGAGGACGAAGGTGTGCAATCTCCCATTTATTATGTTAGTAGAATTTTAACGGGAGCAGAAACTCGCTACCCAAATCTGGAGGTTGGCCTTAGCCCTCGTAAGTGCCGCTCGGAAGTTAAGGTCTTATTTCTAATGTCACCCGATAGTTGTGGTGACCACCTTTCCCCTGTGGAATATCTTTCATAAACCCTAACTTTCGGGTGGCTGGCCAAGTGGACCGTCGAAATGAGTGAATTTGACATAGAATATAAACCTATGACTGCGATTAAGTCACAAGTTTTGGCCGACTTTGTGGCCGATTTCAGTCCAAGATTGTTACCTTTGGAAACCAAAGAAGCAGTGATAGGGTCAGAATCAACATTAGGAGTTTGGACCTTATTTATGGATGGAGCTTCCAACATAAAAGGGTTTGAACTCGGCATAGTATTAACCACGCCTTCGGGAGAAACCCTAAGGTAGGCCATAAGAATGGTTCCTCTAACTAACACTGAAGCGGAGTATGAAGCTTTGATTGCAGGGCTCGAATTGGCTCGGAGACTAGATTCTGAGGTCATTGAAATCAAATACGACTCCCAGCTGGTGGTAAATCAGGTCTACGGGATCTTCGAGGCCAAAGAGGAACGCATGCAGTAGTACGTAGTGAAGGTTCAGGCTCTGCTTGCTCGATTCTAGGACTGGTCAATTACACATATCCCGAGGGAAGAAAATGCAGAAGCAGATGCATTGGCTAACCTTGGCTCGTGTACGAAAATGAAGGGATCGCGCTCCGGTATGATCGTAGAGCTTATGCACTTGATTCTAGACGTAGATAGCTGCTACGAGGTTAATGCGACTAATTTGGTATGGGAATGTCCCAATGAGATCATTGATTACATCAAGCATGGAAAGTTGCGTGAAGACCCCAAGGCATCTCGGGCGCTATGTGCTAAAGCAGCGTGGTATAGTTTCAAAGGAGGTCAATTGTACAGGAAATCTTTCCAAGGCCTGCTGGCCCGATGTTTGGGAGCCTCTAAAGCTAATTAGGTTATGCGAGAAGTCCACAAAGGGATTTGTAGAAATCATTCGGGCGCAGATTCCTTAGTACTAAAATTAGTAAGGGCAGGATACTATTGGCCGCGAATGGAACAAGACGCAAAAGCTTATGTTCAAAAATGCAATAAGTGTCAACGCTACGCACCACTGGTACATCAACCAGCGGAACCTTTGCAGTCAGTTTTGTCTCCATGGCCGTTCATGAAGTAGGGAATGGATATCGTCGGACCACTACTGCCGGCCCCCGGTAAGGTAAGGTTTCTTTTAATTTTAACTCACTATTTTTCTAAGTGGGTTGAAGCAGGTCCTTATCAGAAGATCGGTGAACGTGAAGTGGTAGATTTCTTGTGGGAGAATAATTGGAAATTTGGGATACCAAAAGAGATAGCTTGTGATAATGGGCCACAATTTATAGGTACAAAAGTCACAAAGTTCCTTGAAGACTTGAAAATCAAAAGGATCACATCTTCACCCTATCATCCGAGTGCAAATGGTCAAGCGGAATTGACGAACAAAGTAATTATACAAAATCTCAAAAAGAGATTGGAAGCGGCTGTAAACTGCCTGAGAAATTTTTTTTTTTTTTGGTTAATATTGGTTATTTATTGATAGCTTAGCAAAAATTTACAAGAGAGGGGGACATGAACCTTACCTCACCAAAAAAGTACATGTATCTAGTCGTTCTAAATTGTTGACTATAGATACCTTGATAGTAAGTAGTGAGTCCTATACAAAAAAGATGTTTTATAGGATCTAGGTCATTTGTACATAAATCCTGCTCTGTGGATATGTTTTTGGTTCCTTGTTCCTTTGCTTGTGAAGTTGGATCGGTTCTGGCATACAAGGGAGAGCTGTAGTTGTCCTGGATGTATATTATGCTAAGCCTCTGGGGGATGATGTTTTTATAGGTAGAAGGTGATTGGAGCAATTGTAATAGAATGAGCACCGGTGGTGCTAATACCACACAAAACAATTGCGCCAATGACCTACCCATATAAGAAGCATCCCCTGTTGATGTGGGTACCAAGTCCAGTTGATGCAACTTTGCGTTGTTGGGAGGTCTTTGTGTGGATATTTCAGATTGTGCAGCTGATCTGTTGCTTCCTTCTCTGGTTTTTCTGCTTTCCTTTGTATGCCAGAACCGAT
>MCJB01053018.1:5924-38834 GCA_002018475.1 Nicotiana obtusifolia
TGTGTGGATCGGGTTGCGTGCCGCAACAGTGTTATGTTGAGTACGGTCCCCTATACTTATTCCTGCGTATTTTGTTTCTCATCCTCTGAGAAGGGTTCGTAACATCTGTTTGACCGTTTTATTCGTTACGCGAGCTAGATAATTCTTTTCCAGAGTTCGTTCCTCATTATGTGTCATGTTCAAATTGTAGCTTGTCAGCGTATTGATGGCGCCATATGAGAGCTGAGTCGGTGTTTGAGGCGGCTTCTTGCGTGAGCAGCTTGCACCGGGTGAGACGAGATTATTGGAGCTCAAATCTGTGCAATCAGATTTATATAAGACACAGTAAAATAGAAATATCGATATTCAGTTCAAAATGAGGTAATGGTTCTTGACAGGATGAGAGACCCCATGAATTATTGATTCGGTAGGTGGCTACGAGTTTTTACACGTCTTTTTCGTCGTGGCAGTATTGCGAGATTTGGAACAAGGTTTATATGCGTCATGAGGTGTGTTGCAGGCACCAGATTCCTAAAATTTCAGCTATTGTGGTCGGAGGATGTTATTATGGGCCATCGACTTATATGGTGAGTTTGTGAATTTGCACTCCACTACTGTGTTTATTCCTGCTGGGAGATTTTGATGGCCTTAGCCGAGTCTATCATTTTGTTTTGTACACTATTGAGGGCTATGAGTCCAAAAGTGACTTTCTGTTACTCGCTACAGTGGGTTTCGATGTAATTTCGAGATAGTTGATTAAAGCTTTATGAATTATATGCCCTACCGGTGTGGGAGTTCATTATGTGCCGTGATTTCAAGTAAAGGAAATTATTTTTTTAAGGAGAAATGGATAGATTTCGGTTGGCACGAGTGCATATTACTTGTGATTCAGAGTTGAGGACAAGATCCTCGCATTTTAATATGATGTGAAAAGTTTAAACCGGGCTATAAGCCGCGGTGGGAGTGATATAAGGACGAGATCCTTGCGAAAAATTATGTGTTTTAAATTCCCCCTGTGTGGAATTAAATTGGTACTATAGTACTGATAGGGAGCCATGCCTGTTAGGCTTATTTGATAATTCTTCTATGTATTTTTGTGCACATTTAGCATATTCGTGCTGTAATTATTGAGTTTTAGCCTACAAGGTGAGTGCCCAGGTGGCGTTGAATGTGACTCGTAGATTTGAGTAAATGATTATGAGGTCTTCATGCCTCACGAATTGCTGGCAGTGTTGTGAAAATTTGAAACGAGGTTTTGGTTAAAATGAGGTTAATTGACGATGCTGGAATTAATTATGAACATCTATTATGACCAGAGACGTGGTTATGGGCATAAAAATGATGGGCGTGCAAGCACGAGTTGCTAGCCGGTTGAGACTAACATGCCGTGTCGAATTAATTGGGCTGTGAGAAATTTGGCTTTGAAGTTTATAAATGTGGATAAAAGAAATAATCTTCAATTGAGAAGGCGTTGCTGGATCCATGTTAAATTTACGGTGACGTAGAATCGCCCGCAAGTGTGTAATAATACACTTAGAAGTTTAATGTCCTCAGGTATGTTTCTTGACTCGTTCGAGGACGAACGTTTGTTTAAGTGGGGGAGAATGTGACGACCCAGCTAGTCGTCTCGTGGGTTACCACTCTGTCTTCCCCATTTCTACTTCATTTATGTTTCGTTATCCGTGTTTTATGTGATCGAGTTGAGTAGTTTGCGTTTGGAGTGAATTTGGTAAGAAATAAGACACTTAGTCTCTTTTAAGAAGGTTTAAGTTGGAAAAGTCAACTGGATGTTGACTTATGAGTTAGAGGGTTTGGATGTGAGTTCCGATGGTTCGGTTAGCTTCGGGAGGTGATTTATGACTTAGGAGTGTGATCGGAATCGGTTTCGGAGATCCCGTGTAGAATTAGGCTTGAATTGGCGAAGTTAGATTTGACGATTTCCGGTTGATAGGCGAGATTTTGATCCGAGGGTCGGAATGGAATTCCGAAAGTTGTTGTAGCTTCGATATGTAATTTATGATTTGTGTGCAAAATTTCAAGTCATTCGGACGTGGTTTGGTTGGGTTTAGATCAAAAGAGCGATTTTGAAGATTTTGAAATCCTTAGGCTTGAATCCAACGCGAATTTGGTGTTGAGAGGTTGTTTTGGGCGTTCCGATGGTTGGAACAAGTTTGAATAATGTTATGGGATATGTTGGCATGTTTGGTTGAGTTTCCGGAGGCCTCGGGTGAGTTTTGGGTGGTTAAACGGACTATTTCATCGTTGGAAAGGAAAATCTGCATAAATGTTAGAAATGCTACGCATGCTGTCCAAAATGCGGACAACATTTGATTATGCAACGCAGCAAAGTGTAGCAGATTGCAATGTCAAAAATGCGACCAGAATGCGAACATTATTTTGATTATGCTACGCCGAAATGCGATAGCAAAGTGAAACAGATTCTGGGCCAAAATCAATGTCAGAAATGCGACCAGAATGCAGACAGTATTTTGATTATGCGACTAGAATGCTATAGCATTTTCAACACCTGAAAGTTTTATTTGTTCCGATTTTTGGGCTCCTTTATAAATAGAAAATCAGTGCCCATTTGCCATGCACGACCCATTTTCGATACCCACAAAGAGAAACACCTCCAAACACCATAAAATCACAGCAAATCAACCTCAAAACTACATCCAAAAGAGATTTTCTTAAACAAATTCTCAAAGAAGGGGGTTTTGATCATCTTGAATGTAGTTGGAGCTATAGAACTTGGATTGCAACTAATTTTGAAGGGATTGTTGGAAGATTTTCAAGGGAAACATCGGGGTAAGTGTTCCTAACTCAATTTTTGAGGAACTACCTCAGTTTATCACTATTTTTAGTAATTAATTGGTGATTTAAGTTGGGAAAATTATGAAAATCCCTTAAGTTTAGATTTAAGATTTGGAGGTCGATCCGATGTCGGAATTCAATAAATTTTGTATGGTTGAACTCGTGAGGAGATAAGGAACCCGTTGGGATGGAAATTACATAATTTCGAGAAGTGGGTCCGGGGCTCGGGTTTTGCTAATTTCGGGATTTCTTGAATTTTGATTGTTTTCGCTTGGGCTTTGTTCCCTCAACATATTGTGACGTATTTGTTCTGAATTTGGATAGATTCGACGCACGTGAAGGCCAATTTGAAGGGCAAAGGCGTCGCGGGCTAAGGATTTAGCCGGTTTGAGGTGAGTAGTGATTGTAAATGATGTTCTGAGGGTTGAAACCCCGAATTGCACATCGTAGTGCTATATTGAGGTGAGGCACGCGCTCGATGATGAGCGTGGAGTCGTTTACTACTGGGAATTGTGACTTGGTCCGTCGCGATTGATGATTTTTACAACATATTTGATTAGAACTGATTTGATATCATCATGATTTGGGCTGATTGCCATATTTGGGCTTCGTGCCGGTTATTTGAACCCTTCAGGGGTATTTATCACTGTTTCCTCACTGTGTTGATGTTTTACTTGAACTCAATCCTGTTGATTTATACTATTTTTCAACTCAGCGACTTTTACTCTGTTTTTGAGGTTTACATAATATTTTAAGTGATGTTTTGGGCTGAGAACTACTGTGTTACTATGCCCGAGGGGCATGAGATGATTTTTCTGACTGAGTGCGGCTGAGGGCCAAATGTGAGGTTTTACTAAGTGATATGAGGCCGAGGGCCTGAGATTTAAGTGACATTTTAAATGATATAAATGGATCGGGTGGCATGCTGCCACGGGATTTGATATGAATGGATCGGGTGGCACGCCGCCACGGAATATGATATAAAGGGATCGGGTGACACGCCGTCATGAGATATTGCGCTTGGGCTGTAAGAAGCCCCTCCCAGAGTCTGCACCCCCCATAGTGAGCGCAGGGTACCCATGGGATCGGGTGACATGCCGTCACGAGACATGACGTGGCTAGTCATGTTGTTTTCTTTTACTTCATGTTATTTACTTGAGATATTTACATGTTTTACTGTTTCATTATGGATTGCTGTATGCCTTATGTGTTTTCTTACCTTCAGTTGTTATTTATAATTATTACTCACTGAGTTGGAAGTACTCACATTACTCCCTGCACCCTGTGTGCAGATTCAGGCTTTATTGGTTCCGCTCCGAGACATTAATTATTACTGTCAGGGCGGCGATTCAGAGACTACGAGGTAGCTGTTGGCGTCCGTAGCCCCGTATCTCTTTTATCTTGTTTTTTCCACTATATTCAAACAATTGTGCCAAAGATATTGTAATAGTATTCTTATTATTAGGATTTTCATTAGTTCTCATGACTTTGTGACACCCCGGATCGGGCTGTAGTCGGGATAGTTCACTATATTTTTCCGCAAATTACTGTTATTAAATAGTACTTATATTATTTTCGTATTGTTTAACTGTTTGAATGAAGTTTAGTTTGAATTGGCTGGCCTTTTCTTCATGCGAGGCGCCATCACGATCATGGTTGGGATTTTGGGTCGTGACACCTTAGTTTCTTTAATCAAATTATTTACATTCTCAGCATTGCAATTAGCGGGTTTATTTAGAGCTCGCAAACTCAATTCATATTCTTTTTCCGGTTAACTGGATAGAATTACAACTTTAGTTGAGTAACACACTAATCAAGTAAACTTTTCACACCTATTCCCTGTGGGATTCGACCCCAACCTTGTTGGGTTATTATATTTGACATCGACCGCTTACACTATTTATTAAAGTGTAATTTGAGTGTATCACAGCCTGAACCAAGTCTTTACCCAATAGCCTAGCCTCACCCGGCTCAAACCAACCCACCGGAGACCGACACTGCCTCCCATACAAGGCCTCATACGGAGCCATTTGAATGCTCAGCTGGTAGCTGTTGTTGTAGGCAAACTCCGCAAGCGGCAAGAACTGATCCTAAGAACCCCCAAACTCCATCACACACACAGAAGCATATCCTCCAACATCTAAATAGTGCGCTCGGACTGCCCGTCCATCTGAGAATGAAATGCTATACTCAACTTAACCCGTGTGCCTAATTCACGCTGTACGGCTCTCCAGAATCGCGATGTAAACTGCGTAACCCTATCAGAGATAATGGATACTGGCACGCCATGAAGTCTGACGATATCGTAAATATAAACCTAAGCTAGCTGCTCTGAAGAATAAGTAGTCATCACAGGAATGAAATGAGCCGACTTGGTCAACCTATCTACAACCAGCCATACTGCATCCAACTTCCTCTGAGTCTGTGGTAGCCCAACAACAAAATCCATAGTAACCCGCTCCCATTTCCACTCTGGAATCTCTAGCCTCCGAAGCAATCCACTTGGCCATTGATGCTCATATTTCACCTACTGACAGTTTAGACACCAAGCTACACACTCCACTATGTCCTTCTTCATTCTACTCCACCAACAGTGCTGCCTCAAGTCCTGAAACATCTTGGCATCACCTAGATGAATGGAGTATTATGAACTGTGGGCCTCTTGAAGAATCAACTCACGCAAACCATCTACATTGGGCATAGATAACCTGCCTTGCATCTGCAACACACTGTCATCCCCAATAGTAACCTCCTTGGCATTGTCGTGATGAACTGTGTCCTTAAGGACAAGCAGATAGGGTCATTATACTGAGGCTCTCTGATACGATCATATAGAGAAGACCGAGAAATCACACAGACCAAAACTCGACTCGGCTCCGAAATATCCAATCTAACAACTGGTTGGCCAAGGACTGAACATCCAATTCTAATGGCCTCTCCGCTGCTGGTAGATATGCTAAACTGCCCAAGCTCTCTGCCTTTTGACTCAAGGCATCGGCCACCACATTGGCCTTCTCGGGATGATATAAAATGGTGATATCATAGTCCTTAAGCAACTCTAACCATCTCCGCTGACGCAAGTTAAGATCCTTCTATTTGAACAGATGTTGTAGACTCTGGTGGTCAGTATAGACCTCACAAAGGACACCGTACAAATAGTGCCGCCAAATATTCAAGGCATGAACAATAGCTGCTAACTCAAGGTCGTGGACAAGATACACTACTGAAAATTTGGTCTATGGTAACGCATGGAAAACCATTCCAATAGGTAGATTGGAACAATTTATAGACCACTCCATCCGCCCGCGTGCCAATATAGCTATAGGAACGGTTCTTGCAACGATTTGTATCTCCGTTGCTATAGAGACATCTATTGCAACGGGTTTCCCTTTGTCTATTGGAACGATGTTCTTTCCAATTGGAACAGTTTAAAACCGTTACTATATTGTGTATGCAGCGGTTCATAATCGTTATCATATTATATAATGCAACACTTATGTAAGCTATTGTTACGGTTATGTATGGATATAACAACGGTTTCTTTAAGCTATTGTAACAGTTTTAAAGAAAAACCTATTGCATCAGTTTTAACTACCTATTGGAACGGTTTATAGGACATTTGGAATGGTTTATCGTACCTATAGCAACGGTTTACATTCTCTAATGGAACGTCATTTGTGTCCTATTGCAACGGTTCTAATAGGCTATTGTAACAATTCATTTACAACAAAAATATAGCCCCTGTTGTAAATAAATTTTTATATATAAAATAAATTATTATAACACTAAAATTTAAATAAATCACAAAATAAAACTAATAATAATATAAATTGTCCAACAAGCTATTAATATCCATAAAGCAAATGTTTTTTCCCCAAGTGCATAAGTTTAATACATTTTAAGATAGTAAGTTTCAAAATGTTGATAACAAAAGATCCTAGAACATTCATCGACAACAATTCAAAATTCATCTTAAGTAAGGTCTAGATCTTCACTGCCTTCATCTTTCATTTCTTGATCTACTCCATCTACAAAAGAGGATAAATAAAGTCATTACCCTTCAAATAGAATCTGGTCTAAGAATGCTCATAGCACCCAAAGATATTGAATGTCTGGACTAAACATATGGAACAAAAAAGAAAAAGAAAAGATTGAACATACAAGATGCTACTCATGAGCCTAGCTCTTCTACAGATAAACACATTATATAGACCCAAATTTGGACATCAAATGTGCATGCAAGCTACTAAAAAAGAACAACATATCAAATTAATCCCATTATAGGATTTAAAAGGAAAAGAAGTTAGTTTGCACAGATTTGGTTTTGTGAGCACTAGCTAATTCCTTATACTAACTTGCATACACGCCCGTTTATCAACAATCCTTATTCTGTACATGGAAATTCTCTTTCCATGAATGTTTAGGTGAAAATAGGTTCTTGGTATCTCGGAAAAGCTGACTGTCAAGGAAGTGTTTGAAATTCAGATAATTCTAAATTAGTCCTCTATCCTACTACATAATCAGAGAGGGATTTTGATAACTGTCTCAACGAAAATCATGTGAAAGAAGTTATTGACCCTTCCCCGCAGTAATTTAGAGAGGAATAAGCAAAATCCAAACTTACATTGTCAATTAAACCCAATTCATTAGCTAAACATTAGCTTTATTTCTTTGTTTCTCTTCCACTTCTTGAATGCTGTTTTAAGTTTCTATAATTCAGATTTTGAGGTTTGAACAACTGTAGGAAGAGTGACTTTCTAAAAGAAAACAAAGTGAGGAGGCAAAGGCAGTTGGACAGCTTTGTTTAATTACTTTTTGTTGATGTGCTGCTCCCTTTTTACCATCTGTAGATGGTGCATTTTTTCTAATCATCCTCCTTTTTGCATTCTCTGTCAAATGGGGTCACAACTCACAAGTGTGGGCTTCCCTTCTTTATTGCTTAGCTAGCTTCTACTTTTTCTCCAACCCCTTTTGCCTAACAAACTAATTAAAATAAAGAAAGAAGCATAATATTATTAAAAAGGATTTCATATTACAACATAGGATTCAGAGTATTTCCGGACAAGGATTTCATATCACAACATAGGCTAGAGTTATGGTGATTACTCCAGATTATTCAATTTATACCATAAATTGCTCCAGATTATTTGAGAAAACCGTCTTTAATTGTTGGTGTTATGGTGAATACTTCTGATTATTCGAATAAACAGTATGTAACAATCATTATAGACCAACATCAGTTAGAGATTACTTTCAATCATGGTAATCAAAAGCTAATTAAATTAACAAAACCATTTAACAAATGGAATTGGTATAAGAATCATTCAATAAAAATACTAGTTTTGAAAAAATCATTGGTGTCGCGCTCATTTTTCTCGCGAAAGCGGGTTTCAACATGTGACAACTCTTTTAAATAGGTATTAAAAGAGGAGAATCACCACCTAACGATTGTTTAAGGTGCGTTAGGGCACCTATTTGCAAATAACTCTGTTTGACTAGTCCGTGTCACCAAAGATCGGGTAAGGGCTCAAATTACCTCAAAGAGAAGGTCTTAAGCACTCCTCGAGGTCCACAACTGTGGGTCCTGATCGAACTTTAAACTATGTGGATTATGTAATTAGGCCAAGTGATCAAATAAACAAAGAAGATACAGAAGTCGAAGAGTCTTATCGTAACACATGAGAATTTGTACAAATCTTAATGATTAAAAGAATATAACTACATTGATCTACGTTAAATGACTAAGTGTAAATAACAAGTACAAAAGGAAAGGGGGGTCCTAAATTTTTTAGCCTAAAGGATCACACCGTGCAACATAAATAATACTTTGCAACTCCCTTAAGGTAGATGTTGCTCATATTATTCAGCGGGCACAGACTATCATCTCCTGCTACCCAATTACTATGTTGAGGTTGTTACTTAAAGGCGCTCTAATTCAATTCTAAATCGTACCCTATGCGTGCACTACCCGTACCATACCTATAGTCCAAGAGGCTTTTGGACCTACTATAAGGCGGTTCTAGACTCAGCTTAGGTTACTCAAAATAATAAAATTAGGCTACATTCAAAACAGATAGGACTTCATGTAAAGACAATTAAAGGCCCAAGTTAGCCTCCACGCATAAACAACAAATGCACGCGGGCCGTTTAGTCTGTACATATTCTAGGGAGTTAAGACACGTTAGAGTTGTTAGATCATGTAGGCATAATTTCTAAGCGATTCTAATTTCCAGCATTGTACAAGCAGCGTATAGGCAGGTTAAAACATCGCAAGTCCTATAGGCATGAATTCTAATTGTTGGTGAGGTAATAAAGCGATATAAGTTACCGGATTACTGATGCTGATTTTATAAGCACGCTCCTTAGGCAGACATTAATGTCCTATTGGCATGGTTTCTAAAGGTTACATAATTAGGCAGTGAGACAGCTTTGAGAGTCTAGTACTAACAACTTTGATCTCATAAACAAGTTCTTATGCGTGCAACAACATCCTATAGGCAGGATTTCTAACAATTGACAATTAGGCTTGATTTTATAACACTTTATTCCTATAGACATATCATCTAGGCGGGGCAGCGTAATGAAAACAACGGAAATAGTCGATTAAAGATTAGAATCCTATAGTTATTTAGAATCCTATAGTTATGATATCTAGATGGGCAATACACTAAAGTAATAGAAACAATTGATTAATTAATTATTTGAAGTTCTATAGGCATGGTATCTAGGTTAACAAAGCATATGTTATACATCATATAGGCATTATTTCTATTAGTGTGCAAAGTACCAAATGGAATAACAAACAAGGCATGCTGAAAGAAACAGCAAATATAACACAGAGACCCTATAGACATGTTTTCTACCCTTTCATGCAAATATTAGAGTGCCCCAACCCTTCCTTTCATTAATCTCCCCACCATTGGTTATACAAATTATTACAGACCATATTGAATGATTACACGCTCAAATACAAATAAAGAACAACCCAATAACACATCCGGGCCTTCAAATATGCTTAGAACTTCATGCGGACAGCGGGCCCAAACTCCAGGTGCAGACAGTGTGCTTCAGACCCCCCCAAATACTAAAGGTAGTCCCAATATACCAGGCCCAAACAATCGCAGTAATTAAGCTAATGGATACCAGATTAGCCATACAGGCAATAGAACTACACATTGGAATAATTTAAACACTTAATTTTCCCAACTGAAAGAACTGCAGTTTCAGCTAATATACAGGGCCATGCAAAGTTGACAGGCACCAAAACACATACGAGAGAGTAATTTAAAAAAAAAACATGATTAACAAGGGCAAGATAAGGTACCACAAGACCACTGCAAATATTGTTTCAAAATAGAACCAACTCAAAGAATTGCATACGACAGCCCAAGAAGAATCATACACATGAAAAAGGTGGAATACAATCTTCCTATGAAGATTCTAACAGGAAAGCCTTGCATAACAATCATACTGGTAGCATAATTTGGCAGTTGATCATGAGATTTAACAAGATGACACTAACTCCAACACAAGTTTCTAAGAACTCATAGCAGGTAAATAATATGTCAACCTTAAGCTAACAAGACAAACTGACATTAGGATTCATGATGGATGAAAGTATCAACCTTAAGTTAATAAGATAGGTAATTATCAAGCCTAGTGCTAATTGATCATATATAGGAATAGGCTGAGCATTGAAATTGACACTAGAAAGCCGTGGGCAGCACTTAACAACATAGAGTCGAGCAGATCACACAATGGAATTACAGGAAACATGGCATGCTATTTTTTAGAGATTCAGGTAGTGATGACATCAGAAAATTACATGATCATTAAAGAAGATAACAAGCTACATATGAATGATTCCATAGGGATTAAAATACATTCCGGGCATGAATTGGTGTAATCACAAGAGTTCAGAACAAGGCAGGGAAGTAAACTCATGCCAGGCAGCAGATATAAGCATTCAGGCACAAGCACACTAGGCTAAACGAGCTTAAGAGATCCAAATATTATTCATATTAAATACATGTAATAGACATATCTCAGAGTTAGGATTTTTTGGCAAGTTCAAATGCTAGAAAAGTTCAGAGTCACCAAACAATTTCAGGGCCAATAAGGCTGCAAACAGAGATGGCATAAGAACACATTGATTCACAAAAATTTCAGTGGCATGAGTATACAGAATATGAACACAAAAGAAAGAGAATGAAACAGCAAAGGACAAGGAAGTTACCAGTTATCAATTGTAAATAGATAAACAAGAAGAACAATCTCAACAGTACTCCAAACATCAACAATAGTACTCCAAACGTCAACAAAGAGCAATAGAACCCAAAGTCTTAGTGCGTTAGAGTTCCAAAGGGTTTCATATGAACTCCGGGCAGTGCTCTCACCAAGAAAGGCCAATTAGTCGAATTTCAGTGACCTTGGCTTTCACCCGGCCAAGAGCCAAAGTTCAGAACAATATAGAGTGAAGGTGTAAGAGAGTAATAGTGATTAAGGTCATTAAAGTCTGTCCAAAGGGGAAATTCGGGGAGCGGTTATATAGTGGTGGAAATCGAACAAGCAAACATGAAAAACAATTAATCAATCATAAAATAAGGAAAGAATATCACATGCAATCAGTAATAGAACCGGTAAAGAAGAAAAAATTAAAATTTCGAATCCTAGTTCGACAGAAATCAAAGAATTACCGAGGATCTTAGTAAATCGAAACCATATAACATGGTAGTGAATGTATCAAGTGAAGAACATGGCAATAATACAGAATTAGAGTTGAACGAACGCCTGTTGATGAGTTCCCCTAAATAACTCAGTACCAAGTGAGTATTGTCAAGAAAACGAGAAAGAAACGCTGTGAGTACAGAAAAAAGAAAAGAAAATATGGAAGATCTCTATATTCTCTTGGGTACAGGCTAGGATTTAGGTGACGCGGCTAGGGTTTAGTGTGAGAGGAGAGGAGAGCGTTTAGGGGCGGTTGGGCAGAGTGAAATGTGAGGATTAGGGTTGGGGCGGGTAATTAAAACTAGGGGAATGGTTGTGGGCCGTTGATCATTTGAGATCAACTGCCAGGGTTAGATGAGAAACGGGGCGGGTCGTTTAAATGGGTAACGACCAGGTTTGCTAATAGGTCGTTTGTTCTAGGCCAGAGGGAATTGGATCAAGGGTTTTAGGGTATCTAGGCTGCCTATTTTGGTCTGAAATTCTTTTTAAAGTTGGGCCATAATTTAAATACACGCAATTTATCAAAAATATAAAAAGTAATTAACACATAATAAGATATTATTTATGCAGTAAAGTGTTTGAAAATAATAGCTTAACATTATAAAAATATAAAGATGCTATTCGGCACAAATAATGTGAAAAAATATAATTATGCATAGTATATGGGCTATTATTGCAAAATTCTGTAAATATCCTAAAAATACAAATATAACTATATAAAATGAGGTAAAATATATTATGAAACCTATATGTGGATACAAATAATAAATTTAGATGATTGAGTCATCACAAATAATTTGAAAAGGCAATTAATAAATATTCAAGTAATTTAAATAAGGAATGATGTGTTTTGAGAAAAATGGGGGCCGAACCCTAGTTCTTGAGTTGCCTACGTATCCCTGATGTTACGAGAATCAGACCGCGTGTCATTCTGGATCCAACAGTGAATGAAGCCGATGAAATTATTATAAGAGTGCTCGTATGTTTCAAAAAGGTTCTTTTGGGTAGGACAGTGTCGTAGGTAACAGATAATTTTAAGTGGAGCCATGAATGCGAATCGAAAATAACGGGTGTACAAAGCAGATATTCGACCAGTTATAGAACAAAAAGTAATCGATCATTGATCATCCGTTACGTTTGAGATAGTCAAAGGATGTGAACGTTTTGAACGGAAATCTGAGTGAGAATTGCTCATGTTTGTAGAACAGTTACCTCCCGAGTTACCTGCAAAACTTAAAACACAATACATGCGAATATATATAGTTATTGTGTAATTTAAACATGATGAAAATTCCCTTAGGACCATGAGAGTTGTCTTCGGACGATGAGGATGATGTCCTTAGGCCATGACGTCCTGGGCCATGAAGCGTATGATAAGGGATTCGTAGGCCATGGAATGGTGTCCTCGGTCCATGAGGATGGTGCCTCCAGACTACGACGCCGTTGAATAATGATATGCAATTTCGAGAGATCCTCAGGCCATGGCATTGTGTCTTTAGGCTATGAGGAAGGTGCCTTTGGATTATGACGCCTTTGGACAATGTGGCGATATTTCAGCCCATGAGATACAAGTATGTGATAACATCAATCACTTGATAAGGAAAACAAGTGATGTTTAGTCATATGCGAGAATGAGACGAGACAAAGATTAGTCTCGTATGGAATGAGGGTAGTGTTTTAACCCGATGCAAAGAATGGAGACAAAGCTTAATCTCTTGCAAGGAAAGGTAGTGCATTGCCTTATGCAATAGTGAGGCAGTGATTAGCCTTATCCAGTGTGGAGGCAGCGCTTAACCTTATGCAATGGTGAGGAAATGATTAGCCTTATGCAGTGTGGAGGCAGTGCTTAGCCTTATGCTGAGAATGGAGGCGGTGCTTAGTCTCATGCAAGTAAAGGTAGTGCTTAGCCTTATGCAATAGCGGAGACAGTGCTTAGCCTCATGCAAGGTGAGGGCAATGTTTAGCCCTACGCAAGGAGTAGAGATAATTTTTAGTCTCATGCAAAGGAAGGCAGTGCTTAGCCTTATGTAATAGCGGAGGCAGTGCTTAGCCTCATGCAGGGTGAGGGCAGTGTTTAGCCCTATGCAAGGAGTAGAGACAATGTTTAGTCTCATGCAAAGGAAGGCAACGCTTAGCCTTATGCAATAGCGGAGGCAGTGCTTAGCCTCATGCAAGGTGAGTGCGAGGAGTAAAGACAATGTTTAGTCTCATGCAAAGGAAGGCAGTGCTTAGCCTTATGCAATAGCGTAGGCAGTGCTTAGCCTTATGCAAGATGAGGGTAGTGTTTAGCCCTACGCAAGGAGTAGAGACAATGTTTAATCTCATGCAAAGGAAGGAAGTGCTTAGCCTTATGCAATAGCGGAGGCAGTTCTTAGCCTCATGCAAGAAAAATAATGACTTAATGCGAGAGGATAAAGCATTTCTTAGCTTGATGTGTTTGCGTTTGGTGACTTTTGTCGGTGTGAAGATAGTGATCTTGCTGTGTGTATGTATTTGCAGACGTTCCTGTTATGTTCATTGCGCCTGCATCTAAGGAAAAATTGTGAGTTTTGCGGGGGGAAAGGTTGGTTCGTGCTCTCGATTCCTTGCTTTGTCTTTGCTTTTGTCTGGAGGTCCTGCTTGAGTCACCCCGGGTGACGTCTGGCCGCTATAAAAATAAATTTTTGAAAAACATGCATTCATAAATTGTTTATAAAAATGTAGTTGTTTGACATATGTGGTAATGCACGAGGGCGAATAATTTGTTTAATTGATGACTATGACACACTTTTGAGACATTGCAACCTCCTTGACTCGGAATTTTGAGGATCCTCCTCAAAATTCTGCCCCAGTTTAAATGCATACTTCTGGAGATACATTCCTTGGCGATTCTAAACATGATGAGATTGGGAAAACTCGAGTTCTTACCCCAGTTTCTGAGCATAGGGGGGAATGAAGATTTTATTATGATGTGACCGAACCCACAGGGCTGCCTACATATCCCCTCTTAAACAGGAATCAAGTCAAGCGTAGTTCAATCAAATAGAAAGTGAAAACATAGTCTTAAATATAGTATCTCTTGACTGCGTCCCAATTGATGGGTTTTGGCCAAATCTCTCCATCCATTTCTGCAAGCATAAGTGCTCCTCCTGTTAATACCCGGTGAACCATGTAAGGGCATTGCCAGTTGGGTGAGAATTTCTCTTTTGCTTCATCCTAATGTGGGAAGATCCGTTTTAGTACCAATTGCCCCTGTGTGAATTGCCTTGACCTAACCTTTTTGTTGAAAGCTCTTGCCATTCTACTCTGGTAGAGTTGACCGTGACACAATGCGTTCTTTCGTTTTTCATCAATGAGAGCTAGTTGTTCATATTGGTTTCATACCCATTCTGCTTCTCGGAGCTCGGCTTCCTGTATGATTCTTAAGGAAGGGATCTCCACTTCGGCAGGAGTAACGATTTCAGTACCGTAAACTAGTAGATAGGGAGTTGCCCCAGTTGATGTACGAACTATGGTTCGATACCCGAGTAAAGCTATAGCTTTTCGTGCCATTGCTTGTAGTTGTCCACCATTTTCCTTAATATCTTCTTGATGTTCTTGTTGGCGGCCTCTACGACTCCATTGATTTACGGCCTATATGCTGTAGAGTTCTGATGCTTGATCTTGAATGTTTCACACATAACTTTCGTCAAGTTGCTGTTAAGATTGGCGGCATTATCAGTAATGATTGATTCAGGTACTCTAAATCAACAAACAATGTGGTCCCGAACAAAACTTGCTACGACCTTCTTAGTTACAGCCTTATAGGATACGACTTCAACCCATTTTGTGAAGTACTCTATAGCCACCGGAATGAACCTATGTCCATTTGAAGTAGCAGGTTCGATTGGTCCGATGAATCTATGCCCCACGCAGAGAAAGGCTAGGGCAAACTCATTGCATTGAGTTCGTTGGGAAGCACTCGTATCATATCAACATGTATATGGCATTGGTGACACTTTTGAACATATTTGATGCAGTCCGTTTCCATAACCATCCAGAAATATCCTGCTCTTAATATCTTCTTAGCCAAAATGAAACCATTCATGTGAGATCTGCAAATTCCGGCATGTATTTTCTCGAGCAATCTAGATGCCTCCTTAGCATCGACACATCGCAGTAATCCCAGGTCGAGAGTTCTTATATACAGAATTCCTCCGCTTTGAAAGAAGTGGTTGGCCAATCTTAGAAGCGTGCGCTTTTGAGTGTGTGTAGCATGTTCTGGATATTCTCCCTTTTCCAAGTATTCCTTGATGTCGTGGAACCACAGATATCTGTCAATCTCTTCTTCAACATGTGCACAATAAGCTGGCTGCTTATGAATTCCTATTGGGATAGGATCAATGAAATTCTTGTCTGGGTGTTATATCATGGAAGACAATGTGGCTAACGCATCTATGAACTCATTCTGAGTCGTTGGAACATGTCTGAATTCTATCTTTGTGAACCTCTTGATCAGCTCCTGTACACAATGCAAGTACGGCAGTATTTTAGTATTCTTAGTAGACCATTCTCCTAGTACCTGGTGTACCAATAAATCAAAATCTCCGATTACCAGCAACTCCTGAACGTTCATGTCGATGGCCAACCTGAGTCCCAAGATGCAGGCCTCGTATTCTGCCATGTTGTTGGTGTAGGGGAACCTGAGTTTTGCGGATACCGGGTAGTGTTGACCGGTTTCTGACACTAAGATAGCTCCGATACCCACTCCTTTGAAGTTTTTTGCTCCGTCGAAGAACATCCTCCAACCATCGTATGCCTTGGTAATATCTTCTCCTACAAACGATACCTCTTCGTCGGGAAAATACGTTTTTAATGGTTCATATTCTCCGTCTGTGGGATTCATGGGCAGATCCACATACATCCCTATGGGTGCTATTGCACCCATTGCTTCATAGACAGTATTAGTATTTTGTACGGACAATGGTCAATAATTTATCAATTATGTTTATTGAGCACCCATCAACAAAGAAATTTGGTGGGTGCTTTGGTCTTTGAGGTAGCCGAAGGAACGGTTGCAACGAAAATGGTGCGGGATCTAATCCAGTTGCATACATTTAGGGCCAGTTTGGCCATAAAAAGATTCTTTTTTTTCCAAAATATTTTTCATTTTTTTCGAAATCTATGTTTGGCCACTTGAAGATGAATTTCGGAATTTCAAAAATTTGAAAAACTCTAAAAAATTATTTTTCAAAATTTTCACTTCAGATCACTTACAAAAATTCAAAAACAATCCAAAATTATATCTATATCCAAACAACTCTAATTTCCAAATAACATATTTACCTGAAAAAAATATCACTTTTTCCGAAAAATTTACAATTCTTACGTCCAAACGTCCTCACTTTCATTTCAACTCATTCTTTTTCTTTTCTACCTTTTATCGTGAATCGCTTGGCTCTTTTTTAATCCCCAGAATTATTTTCCTTTTTTTTTTCTTTGCCATTTATTTTGTTTTACCTTTCTTTTATTCTCTTTTCAATTTTTACTACCTTTTCCCTTTCGTAAACCAACTGTTCTAGATGCCCTTTGTTTTCTTTCTAGACTAGTCCTGCACTAAATTTTAATGTAACAAATAATGCTATTATTCATCACTTTTCAAAGTATGAAAACTCCGAAGACAAATGTAAATATACTAATCCTTTAATGATAACATTAAATATGCTTGTCAAATATTTTTACCATTAAGTTTCAAAATATTGTTGTGCAGTTATAATTTGCGGTCGTAGTATGTCTTCGTTAAAAGCACCGGAGCACCCACGACTTTAAAATTCTTGATCCGCCACTGACGGGATTTTCTGTCAAGTGATCCGCCAATGCTTGCTCTTTGACTGCCTTCTGAGTTACATAGACGATGTCGAACTCACTCAGCAATATCTGCCACTTTGCTAACTTACCCGTAGGCATGTGTTTCTTAAAGATGTATTTTAGCGGATCCATCCTTGATATGAGATATGTAGTGTACACACAGAAATAATGTCTCAACTTCTGGGCTA
The DNA here is from genome assembly GCA_002018475.1 of Nicotiana obtusifolia. Classification (NCBI taxonomy): domain Eukaryota; kingdom Viridiplantae; phylum Streptophyta; class Magnoliopsida; order Solanales; family Solanaceae; genus Nicotiana; species Nicotiana obtusifolia. The sequence continues at coordinate 23,459 of MCJB01053018.1, forward strand.
TCCATGTCAAAGCGCACCAGGTGCGTTCCAACAAAGGGTACCAGGCTTCTTAAGGTGTAAACTTCTTGGTCAGATAATATATCGCCTGCTCCTTCCTTCCAGTTTCGTCATGTTGTCCTAGAACGCAACTAAAGGGCCCATCCAACACGGACAGATAAAGCAGCAGGGATCTTCCTGGTTCTGGTGGGACCAACACAGGCGGTTTAGATAAATACTCCTTGATTTTTTTGAAGGCTTTCTGGCATTCTTCAGTCCAGCTTGTTGCAGCATCTTTCCTCAGCATTTTGAAGATTGGCACATATATCACCGTTGATTGTGCTATAAAACAGCTGATATAATTGAGGCGCCCTAGAAAACTCATCACATCTTTCTTATTCTTTGGCGATGACAAATCTTGGATAACTTTGATTTTTGACGGGTCTAACTCACTACGCGACGGCTGACGATAAAACCTAACAACTTTCTAGAAGGGACCCCGAAGACACATTTTGCAGGATTCAACTTCATATTGTATTTTTGAAGCCGGTCAAAAAATTTCTTCAAGTCTGCTATGTGATCCGAACTCCTTTTAGATTTGATGATAACATCATCCACATACACTTCTATTTCCCTGTGTATCATATCGTGGAAGATAGTCGTCATGACCCTCATATAGGTGGTGTATCATGTTGTATGTGCACGGGAACCTGAGTTTTGTGGATACTGGGTAGTGTTGACCGGTTTCTGACACTAAGACAGCTCCGATACCCACTCCTTTGAAGTTTGCTGCTCCGTCGAAGAACATCCTCCAACTATCGTATGCCTCGGTAATATCTTCTCCTACAAACGATACCTCCTCGTCGAAAAAATACGTTTTTAATGGTTCGTATTCTTTGTCGACAAGGTTCATGGGCGAATCCACATACATCCCTATGGGTGCTAGAGCATCCATTGCTCCATAGGCAGTACTAGTATTTTGTACGGACAATAATCAATAATTTATCAATTATGTTTATTGAGCACCCATCAACAAAGAAATTTGTTGGGTGCTTTGGTCTTTGAGGCAGCCGAGGGAACGATTGTAACGAAAATGGTGCGAGATCTAATCCTGTTGCATACATTTAGGGCCAGTTTGGCCATAAAAAGATTCTTTTTTTTCCAAAATGTTTTTCATTTTTTTCGAAATCTATGTTTGGCCATGAAATTTTCACTTGAAGATGAATTTCGGAATTTCAAAAATTTGAAAAACTCTAAAAAACTATTTTTCAAAATTTTCACTTCAGATCACTTACAAAAATTCAAAAACAATCCAAAATTATATCTATATCCAAACACAACTCTAATTTTCAAATAACATTTTTACTTGAAAAAAATATCACTTTTTCCGAAAATTTTTACAATTCTTACGTCCAAACGCCCTCACTTTCATTTCAACTCATTCTTTTTCTTTTCTACCTTTTATCGTGAATTTCTTGGCTCTTTTTTAATCCCCAGAAAATCTTTCCTTTTTCTTTTTCTTTGCCATTTTATTTTGTTTTACCTTTCTTTTATTCTCTTTTCAATTTTTACTACCTTTTCCCTTTCATAAACCCACTGTTCTAGATGTCCTTTGTTTTCTTTCTAGACTAGTCCTGCACTAAATTTTAGTGTAACAAATAATGCTATTATTCATCACTTTTCAAAGTATGAAACTCCGAAGACAAATGTAAATATATTAATCCTTAACATTAAATATGCTTGTGAAATATTTTTACCATCAAGTTTCAAAATATAGTCGTGTAGTTATAATTTACGGTCGTAGTATGTCTTCGTTAAAGCATCAGAGCACCCACGACTTTAAAATCCTGGATTCGTCACTGACGGGATTTTATGCCAAGTGATTCGCCAATGCTTGCCCTTTGACTGCCTTTTGAGTTACATAGACGATGTCGAACTCACTCAGCAATATCTGCCACTTTACTAACTTACCCGTAGGCATGTGTTTCTGAATGATGTATTTTAGCGGATCCATCCTTGATATGAGATATGTAATGTACACACAAAAATAATGTCTCAACTTCTGGGCTATCCATGTCAAAGCGCAACAGGTGCGTTCCAACAAAAAGTACCGGGCTTCGTAAGGTGTGAACTTCTTGGTCAGATAATATATCGTTTGCTCCTTCCTTTCATTTTTGTCATGTTGTCCTAGAACGCAACCAAAGGCCCATCCAACACAGACATATAAAGCAGCAGGGGTCTTCCTGGTTCTGGTGGGACCAACACGGGCGGTTTAGATAAATACTCCTTGATTTTGTTGAAGGCTTTCTTGCATTCTTTAGTCCAGCTTGTGGCAGCATCTTTCCTCGGAATTATATCAGCTGATATAATTGAAGTGCCCTAGAAAACTCATCATATCTTTCTTATTCTTTGGCGACGGCAAATCTTGGATGGCTTTGATTTTTGACGGGTTTAACTCAATACCTCGGTGGCTAACGATGAAACCTAACAACTTTCCAGTAGGGACTCCTAAGGCACATTTTGCAGGATTCAACTTCATATTGTATTTTCGAAGCCGGTCGAAAAATTTCTTCAAGTTTGCTACGCGATCCGAACTCCTTTTAGATTTGATGATAACATCATCCACGTACACTTCTATTTCCCTGTGTATCATGTCGTGGAAGATAATCATCATGGCCCTCATGTAGGTGGCCCTGGCATGCTTCAAACCAAACGGCATCCTTCAAACCAAACGACATCATTTTGTAACAATATATTCCCCACGGTATGATAAAGGCGGTCTTTCGGCGTCCTCTTCATCCATCCAAATCTGATGGTATCTTGCGAAACAGTCGACAAAGGATTGGAGTTCATGCTTGGCGTAATTGTCAATTAGTATGTGTATGTTGGGCAGCGGGAAATCATCCTTAGGACTTGCATTGTTCAGATCATCGTCAGCTGATATAATTGAGGCGCCCTAGAAAACTCATCACATATTTCTTATTCTTTGGCGACGGCAAATCTTGGATGGCTTTGATTTTTGACGGGTTTAACTCAATACCTCGGTGGCTGACGATGAAACCTAACTTTCCAGCAAGGACACTTAAGGCACATTTTGCAGGATTCAACTTCATATTGTACTCTCAAAGCCGGTCGAAAAATTTCTTCAAGTCTGCTATGCGATCCGAACTCCTTTTAGATTTGATGATAACATCATCCACGTACACTTCTATTTCCCTATGTATCATATCATGGAAGATAGTCGTCATGGCCCTCATATAGGTGGCCCCGACATTCTTCAAACCAAACGGCATCCTTCAAACCAAACGGCATCATTTTGTAACAATATATTCCCCACGATGTGATAAAGGCAGTGTTTTCGGCGTCCTCTTCATCCATACAAATATGATGGTATCTTGTGAAACAGTCGACAAAGGATTGGAGTTCATGCTTGGCGCAGTTGTTAATTAGTATATGTATGTTGGGCAGCGGGAAATCATCCTTAGGACTCGCTTTGTTTAGATCTCGGTAAACGACACATATCTAACTTTCCCATCTTTCTTTGGAACTGGTACAATGTTGGCTAACCAGGTGGGTATTCGACCACTCGGAAAACCTTGGCTTTGATTTTCTTGGTGACCTCCTCTTTTATCTTCAAATTCATATCCGGCTTGAACTTTCTGAGCTTCTGCTTCACCGGTGGAAATATGGGATTGATGGGTAGCTTGTGAGCTACTATGGATGTGCTTAAACCAGTCATATCGTTGTAAGACCATGCGAAGATGTCCTCATACTCCTTTAGGCACCTGATATACTCTTCTTTCTCTGACGGTGATAGATGAATGCTTATACGAATTTCCTTGACCATTTTGGAATCCCTAAGTTAACGGCCTCAGTTTCCTCCAAATTAGACTTTGGTTTGTTTTCTAAATTCTCTACTTCTTTGACAATTTCCTCAGGTATTATATCATCTTCCAGATCTTCCGAATCATTGTCCTTATGTTGCGTTGTCTCTTTACATGTCACAGTCGTAGGTTCATCAGGATACGTAATAATTATGTTGAAAATATGTAGAAAAAATAATAATAAATATGAAAAGCAGTAATGCATTAATAAAACTTTAAAATGTCAACAAGTACGATTCGATGGCTCGAGTAATTATTTCAAACAAAATACTGAAAATGTCTTAAATGCTCAAAACTATTTGAAAAAAATTCATGCTAATTTGCCAGGCTACCCAGGAACTCGGCGAGCCCGGGATGGTACAACGGTCTAGTTCTTGAGAATAGCTCCCTCTTCCATTTTCTGAATATTAAGGTCTTCCTCCTCTTCCTCAACAATTGCACTGCAGTCCATGTCTTCTTCATCCAGAAACAACTTTCTCATGCCAGCCAAAATCTCATCTTCCTCAGATCCCCACATCATGTCAACCTGATGGAATGTCTGGTGCAAAGGTGGTATGGGCTGTTCCAGTGGATAATAAGAAGCGTGCCATGGTGGTGTCCAATCCTGATATTCTTGCACAGTATATTCATATTCGAGTCCAAAGGTCGTTCCATGATACTGTGGTTGTGTGGGTTTAGTGATCCCCTAAAGCTTTTTGCCAAGACTCTTGCCTGGTTCATATCCCGTCCACAGCAATATGCTTTCTATCTTGTTGCTCCACCATCGATCCTTTCCGATTGCGTTAACCTGTTCAACGCGATGATACGTTTCTCCGCCCAACTTCCTCTTGTTTTCGATGACTGGAACTGTCTGATTGGTGTAGATGGGGTTGCTTCCATCTCCATGAATGATCACCTCTTGATAATTTCACTCGAACTTCATAGCCTGGTGCAGAGTAGAAGCCACTGCCCCAGCTGCGTGTATCCATGGCCGTCCCAATAATAGGTTGTAAGTAGCCGAGATATCTATCACTTGGAACTCAACATCAAACCAAGTCGGACCCATCTGTAGATCAAGGTTGATTTCTCCAATAGTCGCTCTCTGAGATCTATCGAACGCCTACACATTCATGCTTCCCATTCGTATCTCGTGCAAGCCCTTACCTAATCTCATTAGAGTGGTCAGCGGACATATGTTGAGACTCGAAACTCCATCTATCATGACCTTGGCAACTGTGATGTGCAACGCCTTGTTGTGAGTTAGTATTTTTGGTGGTAACTCATCTTCGTGAAAGTTTGTGGCTCTCCAATACCTGTCCGACTATGTTAGCCATCTCTCCACTAGTAATGCCGACGGGTACATAAGCTTCACTTAACACCTCCATCAAGGCATTCTTGTGTGCGTCTAAGTTTTGCAATAGTGGTAAGATGGATATCTGAGCAGGAGTCTTTTTCAGATGGTCAAAAATAGAGTATTCCCTTGCTTGTATCTTCCTCCAAAGATCGTCAGTGCTAGTCTCAACAATAGGCGGCTTAGGTGCAACTTCCTTGCTTGTCCCTCCCAGATTCTCAGGTGTGTAAACTCTGCCAGTTCTAGTCATACTTTGCGCGGCACCTGTTTCTTCCATTTTGGCTTTTCCCTTTCTTCTTGCTTTCGCAACATAATCCCACAGGACAACATCAGACCCGTAAGATGGTGTGGGAGCTACCATTACAGTGAAGGGTGTCACTACCTCAACTTCAAATGGCACCTGGATTTGTACCACAACCGGCATGAGGGTGACCGGAGATGTTTTAGGAGCATCTCCCTCTCGAATTGGTCCATTGGACACTTCTTGATCTCACTCCTCGTCAGTTTCTATCACATTCATTCCCTCACCTTTGTGATCCGGGAGAGGGTTGTTGCAGACGTTCGGTGCAGCTTCCTTTGCTTGTATAACCTTAGTATCGATCAGCGTATGAATCTTGTCTTTTAACGTGCGGCATTCCTCAATGGTATGACCCTTCATGCTTAAATGATAAGCACATGTTTTGTTGGGGTTGATCCATTGGGAAGGATTTTCCACAACAACAGCAGGAATAGGGGTGACGTAACCAGCAGCCTTCAGTCTCTCATACAATTGGTGATGGTTTCAGCAATTGGGGTGTATTGTCTAGGAGGCCAGCAGTCAAAATTTGGACGTGGCTTTGGGTAGTTTTGGCGGGCGCGTGGAGGTGAATTGTAATATGCAGGTTGAGTGTTGTAGGTATGGTAGGTGGCGGCATGGTATTGGTATTTGGGGGGTGAGGGTTGATATGTGGGTGGAGGTGTTTGGTATGTGAGGGGAGACTTAGGACCCTGGGCTACCATCATGGCCCCCACTTCTTTCTTCTTTGAAATACCTCCTGATTGCAAAGCTTTATCCGTGGCCTGTAGCGCCTTGAAATTATTTACTATACCACTCTTGATTCCTTCTTCTATTCTTTCCCCTAACTTGATGATATCTGAGAACTTGTGATTTTCGATGACCATAAATCATTCATAATATTGCAGATCTTGTGCTCTAACAAAGAACTTGTTCATTTGTTCTTCTTCAAGTGCTGGCCTTACCTTTGCGGCCTCTGATCTTCAACGAGTAGCATACTCGCGGAAGGTTTCTGTCGGCTTCTTCTTGAGGTTTTGAATGTAGAAAATGTCTGGTGCGTTTTCCGAGTTGAACCTGAATCTGTCCATGAAATCTGATGCCCACTCCTACAAGCTTGTCATAATAGGTTCTCAAATGCACCTTTGCCATCGAACATTTCAAACTTGGGAGGTTTGTAACCCTCTAGCAGTTCCACATCCGGCTAAATGCACAGGTCCTCATAGTTTAGACCTTCAACGCCTTTCCCACCTTTAACACTCTGGACTCTCCCTGTGAGCTTCTTGAGTTCCTCCACTATGTTTCTAATGAGCAGGTCCTTCTCAGTCGGTTCGTGTATGTATAGGGTTTGCTGTAGGGTATGGGGTAAGTCCTCCACATATATCGGATTGCTTTGATGAGTTCCTGGAACTTAGGTATATGGTTGATCGTTGGTCGAGTTTTGGGGATCGGGAGTAGGTTGTGGTGCATTTGGGGGAGTGTGATAAGTAGTGGTTTGCGAGTATTGAGTTGGATGATGGTGGTGTTGTTGAGGGGTTGGCACTGATGGCGGGTTAAGGTTTTAGAGAGGTGCGGGATTATGATACTGGTGTTTGTGCGGGAGGATTTGGAACTATGGGTGGTGGATTCTGATTTTGTCCGTTTTGTAGTGGTGTTTGGTTCTGGGTAGTTGGGTTTTGCTGGTTGATGTCGGGAACATTGAGAGTAAGGGAAAGATTTGCCAGGTTTCAGACCTGCTCAAGCTCGCCCTGTAGTTCCAGGATTTTGTGCTCCAACCTTAAGACTAACTCATTCTGCCCGGAGTACTTCTACCATCTGAAGTTTCAACATTTTCCGCCACAGTAGCATTGTCTTTCCAGATACCACTTAAATCATCCATTTTCCCTTTGCTCTTGCTTTTTCTTTTTGGGTCGCTAGGTGGAGGAGGAGGTGGAGGACCTCTGGATCTAGTGTGGTATGCTAATGATGCCAGTATGCACGAACAAACCTTTGGGAATGAAAATAATCAGAAAGAAAGAAAAAGCAAAAGGTAACCAAGTCAGTAAGGTGAAATAAAAGAGTGTTCGCAATATTTAAACATGTTTCACAAAGTCATGCAATAATTCGCGTCCTAATTTGAGGGCCTCATTGTGCCTGAGGTAGGCCTAAGCGACACATAGACTTGGAGAAAATTGGTGCCAACATTTGCTTCATTTCATTTATGCGAAAATGAGCCAAAACGTTCTTTTACTAAATTGACAATAATAATAAAGTTACTAATGGAATATAGCCTTATTACATCGAAATCTAACATAAGTTAGAAAGCAGTAAAGAACATCATCTCCTAATCTACTTGGTCCCTGAAGGACCTTCTCCATGCTTGGCTCTCTTGACCCCATCAATCATGTTTCCCAGATCGTGCATATCCAGCAATAAGTAAGCTTTTGCCAGCTTTCTTCCTTTATCGTCGTCCATGCCTTGACAATCCGAAAGTCTCTCAGTCCTTGTTCCAGGTATTCTAATCTTTCCGTTGACTTAGTGGCAATCTCCTTCCATTCCCTTATTGCCTCCATGTTCACTTTCCAGATGTTTAGCTTCGGACTCGAACACCTTTTTGCGTAGCCTCTTGTAATTCACTTGTACCTCAGCCACTTCATCTATGATCCTATCCTTCAGTTTAATTCCTGTTTTGACGTTTCCAGCTACGTCTTCTTCCAGCCATAATAGATAGTAGTACATATGACCGGCATCATACCTGTCTGGTTAAATAGTTTCTCCTTCCCAAATGATCTTTTGGTTCCACATGTGTTGTGCTTTGAACTTGAACGGGATGACATCTCCCTTGAAATCTGCCTTGTACTGGACCATATTGGAAACCCAAGGTATGACTTGTTTTCTTCCAGCTTATCTCATTACCCTTATAGGAGCGTAAGGGTAGATGCCTCATAGACCGATCAGTACCAAGTGAGTAGTTCCTTTTGATCTGATGATGAACTCACTACTAGGAAACCATTCAAACATCCAATGCACTTGCTCGTCTGTCAGATTGCTGAAGAAACACACCCAACTTACAGCATTTCTAGGCTTTGCAAACCGGTCTGGAATAAACGTCATTTTCTTGGGGTCATGGTTGGCTATGTAGTCATTTAGTGGCCTTCGCAGAAGCTGTTGACGATACTCATCGCTCTAAAATTGTTCTAGCAGCCAGACTTGTAGCAATAGAATGCAACCCTCAAAGTGTCCAAACCCATGCTTGCACCGATCTGGAGCTTGGTAGATCTCAGCTAAGATCTTGGGATGATAGTATAAGTTTGTCCTTCGAAACCATCCATTAAGGTCCTGGCAACCATGGCTACGCGAGTATGAATCCTTCCTCCTTTCATTGGAAACATCAACAACCCCAAGAAGCAGACAATGAACATATAAACCCGACGATGCACCCATCCTAAGGAAGTAATGGCTAGTTCGTCGTGACGAAGGCGATAAGATTTGCTATGCCCATAATGCTCTTAGAGAAACTCAAAAGGGACGTATGACTTCATTAGACAGAGCAGTTCGTCATTCTTCTTAAAACCCAACATTTTCCGGAAACCTTGGGGAGTGCAATTTTCTGGTACCAATAATCCCAGACTATCCCACGACAACTTGGCGAAACCCCCTATTTCTTCTAGGAGCAGAGTCATTTCTATATTGCCAAATCAAAAAACAACTCATTTCTCATCCCAGAATATGGTAGCGACCTCGATCAATTCCCTATTTGGTTGAATGTTCAGCAAAGATGGCAGGTCACTAAGTACTCTCCTCACATGATTCTTGTCACAAGCCGCAAGGTCTTTCCACAAGTCAAGTAGCAAAGGCGGGATATTCTGGACCATACCGAACCTGGGGATTTCGTGCTTCATTTTCTGCAAACAAATAAGAGTTAGCCCTTTTCCCCTCCAGATTAGACTACTTATGCAATAATGATCAACATGTTGGCACATTTTCTCCAAGTAATGCACATAACATGACAATGTCCTTTGGGATTATGGAAATCCCGTTGGACTTTGGACAAGGTTTATCTAAGCGGGTTGTTACGTCAATAACGCTTCAACCCGTACTAGATTTAGCATGATGCATGTACATTTCAAATTGGAGTGGGGTTTCTAGAAGGGTCTAGACTGGTACTAGTGGACAACTTGACAGGAAAAGGCACGGGACCGTAGACTGCACCGTTGATCGACTAGTTTGCCGCAAATATCTAGATGGGCAATACACTAAAGTAATAGAAGCAATTGATCAATTGATTATTTGAAGTTCTATAGGCATGGTATCTAGGTTAACAAAGCATATGTTATACATCATACAGGCATTATTTCTATTAGTGTGCAAAGTACCAAATGGAATAACAAACAAGGCATGCTGAAAGAAACAGCAAATATAACACAGAGACCCTATAGGCATGTTTTCTACCCTTTCATGCAAATATTAGAATGCCCCAACCCTTCCTTTCATTAGTCTCCCTACCATTCGTTATACAAATTATTACAGACCATATTGAATGATTACACGCTCAAATACAAATAAAGAACAACCCAATAACACATCCGGGCCTTCAAATATGCTTAACTTCATGCGGACAGCGGGCCCAAACTCCAGGTGCAGACAGTGTGCTTCAGACCCCCCAAATACTAAAGGCAGTCCCAATATACCAGGCCCAAACAATCACAGTAATTAAGCTAATGGATACCAGATTAGCCATACAAGAAATAGAACTACGCATTGGAGTAATTTAAACACTTAATTTTCCCAATTGAAAGAACTGCAGTTTCAGCCAATATACAGGGCCATGCAAAGTTGACAGGCACCAAAACACATACGAGCGAGTAATTTCAAAAAAAAAACATGATTAACAAGGGCAAGATAAGGTACCACCAAACCACTCTAAACATTGTTTCAAAACAGAACCAACTCAAAGAATTGCATACGATAACCCAAGCAGAATCATACACATGAAAAAGGTGGAATACAATCTTCCTATGAAGATTCTAACAGGAAAGCCTTGCATAACAATCATACTGGTAGCATAATTTGGCAGTTGATCATGAGATTTAACAAGATGACACTAACTCCAACACAAGTTTCTAAGAACTCATCAGGTAAATAATATGTCAACCTTAAGCTAACAAGACAAACTGACATTAGGATTCATGATGGATGAAAGTATCAACCTTAAGTTAATAAGATAGGTAATTATCAAGCCTAGTGCTAATTGATCATATATAGGAATAGGCTGAGCATTGAAATTGACACTAGAAAGCCGTGGCAGTACTTAACAACATAGAGTCGAGCAGATCACACAATGGAATTACAGGAAACATGGCATGCTATTTTTTAGAGATTCAGGTAGTGACGACATCAGAAAACTACATGATCATTAAAGAAGATAACAAGCTACATATGAATCATTCCATAGGGATTAAAACACATTCCGGGCATGAATTGGTGTAATCACAAGAGTTCAGAACAAGGCAGGGAAGTAAACTCATGCCAGGCAGCAGATATAAGCATTTAGGCACAAGCACACTAGGCTAAACGAGCTTAAGAGATCAAAAAATCATTCATATTAAACACATGTAATAGACATATCTCAGAGTTAGGATTTTTTGGCAAGTTCAAATGCTAGAAAAGTTCAGAGTCACCAAACAATTTCAGGGCCAATAAGGCTGCAAACAGAGATGGCATAAGAACACATTGATTCACAAAAATTTCAGTGGCATGAGTATACAGAATATGAACACAAACGAAAGAGAATGAAACAGCAAAGGACAAGGAAGTTACCAGTTATCAATTGTAAATAGATAAACAAGAAGAACAATCTCAACAGTACTCCAAACGTCAACAATAGTACTCCAAACGTCAACAAAGAGCAATAGAACCCAAAGTCTTAGTGCGTTAGAGTTCCAAAGGGTTTCATATGAACTCCGGGCAGTGCTCTCACCAAGAAAGGCCAATTAGTCGAATTTCAGTGACCTTGGCTTTCACCCGGCCAAGAGCCAAAGTTCAGAACAATATAGAGTGAAGGAGTAAGAGAGTAATAGTGATTAAGGTCATTAAAGTCTGTCCAAAGGGGAAATTGGGGGAGCGGTTATATAGTGGTGGAAATCGAACAAGCAAACATGAAAAACAATTAATCAATCACAAAATAAGGAAAGAATATCACATGCAATCAGTAATAGAACCGGTCAAGAAGAAAAAAATTAAAATTTCAAATCCTAGTTCGACAGAAATCAAAGAATTACCGAGGATCTTAGTAAATCGAACCCATATAACATGGTAGTGAATGTATCAAGTCAAGAACATGGCAATAATACAGAATTAGAGTTGAACGAACGCCTGTTGATGAGTTACCATAAATAACTCAGTACCAAGTGAGTATTGTCAAGAAAACGGGAAAGAAACGCTGTGAGTACAGAAAAAAGAAAAGGAAATATGGAAGATCTCTATATTCTCTTGGGTACAGGCTAGGATTTAGGTGAGGCGGCTAGGGTTTAGTGTGAGCGGAGAGGAGAGCGTTTAGGGGAGGCTGGGCAGAGTGAAATTTGAGGATTAGGGTTGGGGCGGGTAATTAAAAATGGGGGAATAGTTGTGGACCGTTGATCATTTGAGATCAACGTCCAGGATTAAAAGAGAAGCGGGGCGGGTCTTTTAAAAGGGTACCGACCGGGTTTGCTAAAGGGTCGTTTGGTCTGGGCCACAGGGAATTGGGCCAAGGGTTTTACGGTATCTGGGCTACCTATTTTTGTTTGAAATTCATTTTAAAGCTGGGCCATAATTTAAGTACACGCAATTTATAAAAAATAATTTATAAAAAGTAATTAACACATAATAAAACATCATTTATGCAGTAAAGTGTTTGAAAATAATAGCTTAATATTATTAGAACATAAAGATGCTATTTGGCACAAATAATGTGAAAAAATATAATTATGCATAACATATAGGCCATTATTGTAAAATTATGTAAATAGCATAAAAAATACAAATATAACTTTATAAAACGAGGTAAAAAATATTATGAAACCTATCTGTGAATACAAATAATAAATTTAAATGATTAAGTCATCACAAAATAATTGGAAAAGGTAATTAATAAATATTCAAGTAATTTAAATGCAAGAAAATTAATTTTAAAGCTTTAAGAATTATGAAAATTATAGGAAATACTTGTATGACTCTTGTAATTTGGTGATGATGCAGGAATGATATTTTAGAAGCATATATTATATTTTTTTTAAACATGAGGGCAAAATTGGGTATCAACAATTAGTATACTGCTAGCGAAACTATAACACTAAATTCCATGATAACAATTAACAACAAACAACATCTATACACATCGAATGGAAGAATAGGTTTTTATGGTAGCGCATGGCTCAAATAGCTTCCTAAAGTAAGGTTTAAACCAGCGAAAGGAAAAACATTGTATTGTATTTGTGTTGTAAGCACCTATAGACGCAAACAAAGAGAGCAATGGTAGAAGAAGTCGAAGAAGCAGCACAAGGAAGGAGGAGAAGAAGAAGAAATAAAAGAAGAGGTATAACATTTGGTACGTGCTGACCTTAATTGTTGCTACCGGTAGATGGTCGATTGATTAGCTGAATAGCAGCTTGTTGTGCGGAAGAAGTTTCTATAGGTGAACGAGCACTGAACCTTAGCATGTTAGGATCAAGTAGCAATTTTGGGTTCAGACGCTGAAGTTGTGTGCCGACATTCATTACAATTTCTTGTTCCATAGCATCCTTTTGTGCATCGAGCTTTTCCTGCATTCTTTGTTGCATCCTCTCTTTCATTTCCTCCATTTTCGGCTACATCCTCTCATCAGTAGCATCTAAAGAGGATCCAACATCCCTCATTTTCCCTTTTAAGACAGTCTTGGTAACCCCTCGTCCATACAATCTCACACGACCTGGATGCTCAGGTCCCATGACTCATGCAAAAACGTCAATTGAATGACAGCTAACTTCACTTTCTTGAGTTGATTGTATTCTTTCCATTTCAGCCTACAAATCAAATTCAAGAGAAAAGAGTTTAAGTAAATAAAATTGAATCAATAATTAAGAACAATAAATGATACTGACAAACTTTATATTAGAAATTTCTTACAATTTTACTCATTGTATTCTCATATGAGCCTTTGTATACTCAACTGAGTTTTCTTTTTCTTGTAGCCACAAAGATGTCGTTACTTGATAGAGTATCCGAAGTATAAGAAATTTACTTCTTTTTTGCCTAGTTACATAAAAATTGGTATAAGAATCTTTCCATATAAAGTTAGCAAGTTCATATTTAAAAAAAAAAAAAAAAAATCAAACCTCGCGGATTAGAGCAAAACTTGTTTTGTCAACCGTGTGTGAACACCTCAACTTATTTCGATTCTCAGTATTGGTTTTGGACGTTTTCTACAAATAAACGAGTCAACCAAATAGTAACCAACAAGTGCACTCAACTTACCATACTAATTCAATAAATTGACAGTGTTAAAGTACCTACAACATTTACTCTTCATACTGAACTTTTCTTTTGAAAAGGTAAAGTAATGTTATAAATCCAGAACTAAGAATGTGCTATTGTAACTTTACATAATTAACATAGACAGAAAAAGCAAAAGGATAAGCCCCAAAAAACTAATCCTGTAATAATTCTAACACCTGAAGAACAATTTCAACCTCATTTACAAGTTCCATCCACACCAAAAGCAAGAATAGGATGTCAATGGCATCCCCTCCACTGCCTTTGACAATTGGAAAAAGCACCAGATTTATCCGTTCCTATTGTAAAATTAATAAATATTGTACCAAAAACTAGAACATACAAAGTCCAATATTGCAAAGTCCAAGTATATTTTGACAAACTCATAATAACCACCAATACAATAATATACAAAAGCTATGTAGACAGCTATAGAAGTGAAACACAGAACGAGAAAATACAATCAGAAGCCAATTGACAGAAATTGAGACCTTACTGTTTTCCTTTTACAACCAATCCTTCACATAATATAAAACAAGAAACAAGTAGATAATAGGTCACATGAATGGATGTAATTACCTCGTGGTGATCAGAGTTCCAATATTCAAGAAGATCCTTAAAGTTGGCTTTTCCAACAACTTGGCTTTTCCAATTTCTCATAAAACAATGGTTTCCCCATGTGAAGAAACCTGACCTACCAACAATTCCTTCATCAACTTTATTGCTAAAATGCTTACAAGGACACACAACCTTGTCCTATTTATTTCTCTTTTTTCTTCTTCCGGGGATACGTAATTAATCAAATTCAATATAGAATCCACATGAAAATTGAATCTTGAAGCAGTATAGAGAAACCCAAAATCAGAAGATACGGGCTTTTTTAGATAACAAAAGGCATTTTTTAGCATCTGCAACAAAAGAAATTAAGATACAAACACTAGCCACGCCCGGTCTGAAAATCCGACATCGATTTCCATCACTTTCCAAAAAAAAGTATTTCAGAGAAAATCATTTCACCATATCTACCAAAAAGTAAGATATTTAATACACTAACCACACCCTAAATATCAGAGAAAAAGAACGATTAAAGAAGAAAAATACCCAAATAAAAAAAATTACAGCAAAAGACAATTTCTCACAGACTGCCTTTTGCGTTGAAGATTTTTGCTATTTAAGTCACATGCCACCGATCTTGGGTTGAATATGACGATGTTGAGCAGATAGACTGAAGGTTTGCAAAACGGACACAGATATTTTCGGATTTGGGGATAAATCAAACGGTTTTAACTGGGTCTGTTTGGATTTGAAAGATTTCTCTGATTGAAACGGAAAAAAATGGTCGAATCTAAAAGATTAGAGTGAATGGGTTAGTGAAAGGGATTAGAAAGAGAGGGGTAATGAGGGATTAGAAGAGGGGGGAGGGGG